>BQNB010089120.1:3809-27487 GCA_026074375.1 Tanacetum coccineum
CTAGGTCTGTCAGCTTCTTCAATATCCTTCAACTCTACACCTTTCTCCTTTTCTCTAGAAACTGCCTTGGCTTGACTCATGTTTAGAAGAACCTTAGCTATTGTTTCATCATCTCCAAAGATTGTAGAAGTAGGTGTTTGAGTAGGTGTTTGAGTGGCTTGAGCAGCAATTTCTTCTTCAGTATGATCTTCAGTACCTTTTCTTTGCCCATCAGTACTTTCAAATTGCTCTTCAGTACCTTCAATGTGTTCATCAGTACCTTCAATTTGCCTGTCAGTACTAATTTTGGATCCGTCAGTACTAACTATTGGTCTGTCAGTACTAACTTTCTCCTTGTCGGTACTAACTACCTCCTTGTCAGTACTAAGTACATCTTCAGTACTAAGTATATTCTCATCAATCTCCTTGTCTTCATCCACCATCTCTCTTGTCCTCCCCTCATCCTGAGCATTCTCTGTTTCCATATGATCAACTGAATCTTCAGGAATCTCATCAAATAGAGGATCTCTTTGAACTGATGATTCACCTTTAGCAACCTTCCTCCCTTGTTTGGATACAGACTCTTTGTGCACCCTATGTTTCTTTGAGAAGCTCTTGCTTGGGAATCTTTGCTTCAATGAGACACTTTTCAGCCATGCTCTATGGTGTTTGATGACAGGTTTAGCTTGTTTCTTGAGCTTTGTGATCTGAGCCTTCAAGAGTTGTATTTCCTTGGCTTGATCTGAAACCTGTGCACATAAAGAGAGACAAAGATCATAGACACTTTGGAGAGTCATGTCACCCTCATTCCCTGAAAGGGATTTATCACTGGATGAATGACCTCCAAGATTCTCACCAGAAGTTTCTGGAATAGAATCAGGAATAATAGGAGTGGGTGAAGGTCTTGGGGATAGGTCAGTCTGTTGCTCAATAGGTACCTCACTAGTTTGAGCAGGAGATGAGTCAGTCTGTGGCTCATTAGGTACTTCACTAGTGGGAGCAGGAGAGGGTGTAGGTTGTGCTTCAGATGGTCTTTCTGAAGGAGCACCCTCATCCTGAGTTGGTTGTACCAACATAGTAGCAAACAAAGGGGTGACTTTCCCTGAGAAATGCTTACCCTTCTTAACCATGAAAGAAAAGACTTTACTAGTTAAAGTATTTACAGGAAAATGATCTAAAGGTACAGACACATTAGCTAGTTGTTTATCTAAAAAGATAGAAATAAAACGTGGGTACATTACAAACTTTTTCTTAGCATCTAAATGTCTAAGCATACCATCAAAAATTAATTTAGAAAAATTATACTTCTGATTAGATGTTAAGCAGATGACAGCAGTGGCAATGTTAGTAGGAATTTGATCCCAAGAGGTACTTTTGGAACTAAGACAATGATTAATTGTATGAAATAAAAACCTCCATTGGGGTGAAAACAAAGCTTTATTAAATGTTAACACTGTTAAATCCCCCTCATACCCCATTAGCTGTATAGCATCAAATATAGCCTGATTAGGTAATGAGTCTATCCCATCAGCATCATCAAAAAGAAGATCACTTCTTATTGATGCCTCAGAGATAGACACAGACTTGCCAGCTACTTTGGCAGTAATGTGCCTAACATTGTTGATTATTTTGGACTTAGCAGACGTCCAAAACTGTTCAACAAATGTAGTAGATACAACAGGACTTACAGTGAGAGCATGATGAATGGAACTGCGCTTAAGAAAATCAATGATCTCATGAAACTCTGCATTCCCTTCAGACTTTTCCAAGTATGCGACCATGTCATTGTACTTGAAAGAGAAATCGTCGTTAAAAGAGATATTAGGGCTTGTAAATGCGAATGTATGTTAGAGAGAGAATGCGTAAGGAACTACGCAATTGAGATGGGTTTATATAGGTTTAGGAGACCTAATTTCAAGGAAACCGTTTCAATTTACACTTTGTACCCTTGGCGGTATTTTTGTTTCTTCAACGTTTAAGAGGGTTAAACTTTGCCCAGCGCGGTAGGAGGGTGGCGGGGGGGGCCGAGGGGGTGTGCGGCGCGGTACTAACTTTGCACTGTCGGTACTAACCTTTGTCCACCAAAGTATAAAACATGTAAGGTATCAGGAGTGCTTACAGTACCACAGCTAAAATCTTCTCAATGCACTCTACTAAAACTCTTTCAAACCTCTGGAAATGCATCACCTATGGTTAACATGTTTCTTTATACAAACTATACAACACAGCATATTGCCTCCCTTTAACCAATGCAGCTTATGGATTTATCATCCCAATAGTAACAACCAAGAACTGAAACCTGCTAACATCAAATGCCTTGGTGAGTAAATCAGCTACATTGTCATCTGTGTGGGGATTTAAGCACCTGAATGAGTTTCTTTTCATAAGCATCTCTTATGAAGTGGTGCCTAATAGCAATGTGCTTTGTTTTGGATGATTTACTGGATTCTTTACATGCAAAATTGTGCTTTCTTTATCAATGTAGTTTTGTGTTCATGAAGTTGAACCCATAGTCTAACATCTGACTTTGAATCCACAATACTTACCCATAGCAACTTGCAGCAGCAACATATTCTGCTTCTGTAGTAGAAGTAGCCACAATGGTCTGCTTTTTGCATTGCTAAGAAATGAGTCTCCTATACCAAGAAATTGGACAACCTCTGTTGTGGATTTCCTGTCAAGATTTGCTCCAGCATAGTCACTATCTGAGTAGGAGTTCAGGTCAAATGAAGACACTCTAGAACCAAAGACCAGTTTGGGGTTTGCCCTTTAGGTTACCTAAAAATTCTCTTGACAGCACTTAGATGGGAAGTCTTTTGAGTGACCTAAAACCTAGAACAAGCACAGACTGCAAACATAATATCAGGCCTAGAAGCAGTCAAGTACAGTAAAAGAAATCCAATCATAGTTCCTATAGAGATGGACATCCACATTACTAGCTTCTCATCCTTGACTAAGGCTTCTGGAGTCTCAATTGGTGTACTAGCTGTCTTAACATTTGCAAGTCAAACTTTCTTCAGGATTTCTACAACATACTTATCCTGACTAATAAAGATACCATCTGGTTTTTGTTTGACTTGTAATCCAAGAAAGAAAGTGAGCTCTCCCATTGAACTCATTTTGAATCTACTCTTATTAATGCTCAAAATCATTCACACAAGATTTCTTTGTAGACACAAAAGATGATATCATCCACATAGTTTTGAACTAGTTATGATATATGTTTGTCTTCTTTAAGGAAGAGAGTTTTGTCAATGGTTCCTCTTCTGTATCCATTCTTCATATGAAAGTAGATAAAGTAGTCTTACCAGGTTAGGAGCTTATGTAGCCCATAGAGCGCTTTGCAACTTTTGTTATACTTTTCTGAGGATATTTAGGGATCTAGAAAACCCCCCCTGCGGGTGGGGGGTTTTGAGACACATAAACTTGCTTCATCAATTTCCATAATGGAAAGCTCTTTTAACTTCCATTTGATTAGATATAATAGCCTATAAATGAGGCAAAGGCTATAAGATTCCCTTATGGCTTCAAGTCTTGCCAACAGGAGCAAAAAACCTATAATTCTAGTTATCCTTCCTCTTGCCTATGTCCCTGAGCAAACTAACCTTGCTGTATTGCTGACAACCACTCTCTTTAAGCCTTCTTATTTTCACGATAAACCACTTTGTACCGATAGCCTTTCTTTCCCATAAGGCAAATCTACTAAGTCCCAACTTTCTGTATCTCGAACTGCATCAATTCTTCTTGTTAGCATAAACCCAACTTCATCTTCAAGAGCTTCTGAAATCTTCTTGGGTTTATTGTTGAGACAGGAAAACAAGCAAATAAACAATGATGAAAGTCTTGTGGTCTAGTTATCCTTTTTTTATTTTGCTTTTGGAACATAGGCTAACAAAAGCATGGGCTCCAGAACTTGTATTTACTTTGCTTCTTGTTTGAACGCTGAGTTTGAGCTCCTAGAAGTAATGCTTTAGGATGAGTGGAGTGATCCTTAATGTGGAATAGGACTAAACATCACACAGTTTCCAAGTTTGTGAAGTCAGCCATGCACCTCATCATCATAAGATGAAGTTGTAAAATACCATAGGAGAATTTGATAATTCCTCCAGTTGGAGGTATTTCTGATTCATCTTCTTCGGATTTGTTAGATCAGAAGAGATAGTCCCTAATAAGGACTGGCGTACTAAACTGTAGCTAACATTATTAAACTAGGTTTAGTACTGCTAGCTTTAGGCTGGTGTGCTAACAATGACTAAAAATTGTTAGTACTGGCTAGGCTTAGCAGCTCCTTCTTTTATAACCAAAAGTCTCTAACTTCTTCTGAGAGCTTCAGCTTCCTCATAAGCTTCCTTTTCTTGCTTTTTAAGTCTTTTAAGTTCATCCATAAAGACTTGTTCTTCCTCTCTTGGACCTTCTCTCTTATCATCTGTTTTTAATGCTGGAGTGATTGGTGAAGAATAAGAAGGCCATATTGGCAGTACAAAACAGTCTTGAGCAGATCTCCATCTTCTTTGTTAGGAATCTCCTGCATCAATAATCTCTTCTGTACTGCATTTGGTTAGCTTTCTTTTTGGACTGCATGTAGGTTAGCTGGATTCTCTGAATACAGGATGATTATTATATAGAATCAGTTAAATAATCCAAGATCAAAAGCAAGTTGTCTTTTCTGCAACATTTGAGTTTGATTCTAAGAAGGTGATGTGCAGTTTTTCTTCAACTCTTTTTGGTTTCTAAATTGTATACCCTAAAAAGCCTTGCTTTGTAGAGAATACCCACTAAAAACCCTTCATCTGATTGTCCAGCAAAGTGCCAGGTGGTCAATGGTATTCAAGGCATGGTCACATGGAACCCAAAAAGCGTTTATATACTCTTATTAATTGGTATGCTTACAGTTAAAAGTTCATAAGGTGTTCTTATTATGAGGCTTGGTCACTTAATACCCTATTAGAAATAACCGCAGTACTAACTGCTCAGCCCAAAAAGTGTTAGGAGTAAGAATGAATCTGCAAGCATGGTCCTAGCAGCCTCAATCAGGGTCCTGTTCTTTCTCTTAGCAACTCCATTTTTTTGTGGAGTTCTGGCTTTTACTTATTCCCTATTGTTCCACTTTTGACCCCATTAGAATCAATAAACATCCTTGTTCTTAAATTCTGTACACATTATCACTTTAATAGTTATAACCTTTTGATTCAATTGGTTCTCTATCTGTTTTATAATGTCCTTATGGACGTGCACTAGTTTCATCCTTAGTTCTTAAAAAATATACCCAACTAAACCTGCTAAAATAGTATGTGATTACAAGGCATTAGGTCTTATGCGTTTAAGATCAATTACTTATGTAGAGTCCAAACAAATCCATTGAGAAGTGTAAGGTGTGGCTAATAGAGCTTACTGCTTTGGCCTTACTGGAGGGCCTTGTGTCGCTTTACCCTTTCTGACAAAGCTAACACAAGTGTGGTCACTTTTGAAAAAATCTTTGAAGGTAGACCTCTGACAAGGTTTCCCTTCACAAGTTTATTTAAGTTTTTGAAATTTACATGACCCAACCTCCTATGCCATTTGTTAGATTCATCAGTTGTAGCCTTTGCAATTAAACAAGCCAATCCTCCTGAAGGAACAATGTTCTCTAAATTGAAACTGTACATGTTGTTTTGTCTAGGGATTTTAAGTAATACTTGATTTTCATCAGGTAACTTAACTTAGAAGACCAAATCAAGACATTCAGAGTCAGTAAACAGACCTTGTTCTTTTTGGGCACTTATTTGTGGACACACAAAAAGAGATTGAAATGCTGAAGTTCTTTCACAAAGCATACATCCTCAAAATCTAACTTACCCGTTTTAATTTTACCTTTACCAGTTATATAACCTCTACTACCTCCAAAAGCAACAGGGCCACCATTAAAGTCTTGAAATTCATCAAGGTAGGCCTTGTTCCCAGTCATGTGCCTGGAACATCCACTATCAACAATTCCTTTATTCTTTAGAGCTCTATGTGGATAATCCTGCACATTAAAAGAAAGAGATTAGTTTCTCTTAGGGACCCAAGCCTGTTTGGGCTTGAGTCTGCCTAGTGGATCTTTGAAAGTGTAACATTTTCCAAGACTGGATCCACTATTGTATTTGGATCCACCATGGTATCTTTGTCCTTTTGTGGTCTCCAATTACAACCTGCTGAGGGCTTAACAGCAGTTTCCCTTTTTCCCCCAACAGTACTAACTGCATTTACCTTAGCAGTATTAAACTTTTGATTTGAAAATTTTGGTCTAAGTACTGTTGTCTTTTTGAAAGGTCTTGAGGATGATGAATGAGTTTTATAAAAAACATTTGCTGGTCTAACTCTATTCACATTGGGCTTAACAGTATTAACTTTCATGGCAGTACTAGTTAGTACTGTCTGTCTGTTAACACTTTGCCTAGCCCTGTACTTAAAATATTTAGTACCTGCTTGTTCTAGCAGATATTAACTGGGGAATATATACCAGTTCTAGTTAGTACTGCTGAAGGAACAAATTGGTTTTGTTTGTTCACTCTTTGCACATTATTCCAACCATTGTTTAAATCAGCTTTTCTTGCCTATTCCTCTTCTATGGGAATCATAATCTCTAATTAAATGATTAGACTACCACATCAAACGCTCTTACAGCAAACCATGCCCCAATCTTTCTTTTAATCCTTTAGGTTTTTGAATATGGTTGTGTATTGACTTTTAACATTTTCCCTAGGAGTTTTTACTTGCTTGTTAGCAAAACTAGGTGTTTCTTGTTGTTTTGTTGGTATAACTACACACTCATCATCACTATCTGATTTATACTCCTCAATGATAGGAGCATCAGACCAAACCTTAGGTTGACTTTTTACATTAGACTCATTGACAACTGGTTCAGACACTAATTCAGAGGGTTCTGCACTAATGTTAGATTCACAGGTATCAAATTCACTTGATTGTGATTCAGATTCATTAGTTTGAGTCTGTTTTGGACCATAGGTAAACTTAGAATCATCTACTTCTACATCAGGTCTAAGTCATGTAATTTCTGGTCATGGGTGAGGTACAGCATGCATTCCTTTGCTGTAACATAACCTATATACATAGGGTTGTTTTTTTTGGTTTTCTATCTCACTCTTTTTATTCATAAAAACACTCTTTGCAACACTTCATTTTCATAACTCAAAATACCATCATATCTGTGATCCCCATACCCAAGCCCAAATTTATCATTAGCACTCATTTGGGTATTAAGCAGTTTACCAAGATTTTTAGAAGATAAAAAAATTTATGGCCACTTTTCTACTTAGTCTTTAAATTCTTCTTTTTCTTTTTTGAGCTTTGCTAATAGTTTCTTATGGTATGTAGAGGAAATCTGTTTTATCATCTAATCTATTTTCATGAACTTTATTTTTGTTATACCTAAGTTGTTTGTTGATGAGCAACTAGCTGTGCTTCAACTTTCTTAAGACCTTGAGAATATGCCTTTATTTCTATGCTTGCATCACTAAGTTGTTCTCTTTGAGCATCATACAGTTTTTTAAGATTAGCATAAGACTCTTTACACTTATTGGAACAGGAAATTACCTCTGTGTCTGAGTCTGAGCTGTTGCAAGCCATCAAAGCATAATCTTCATCTTCTGAATGATTTGTCCAATCCACACCTTCTCCATCAATTGTCACCAATGCTTTAGAATCCTCCTTCTGTCCAGTTCTACTCCCATCTTTGTTTCCAGAATTCCATGCATCCCTCCTTCTGTTATCTTGAGTTCCCTTGATTCTACACTCTCTAGCAAAATGCCCTGTCTTGTGGCAATTGTAGCATTCAACTTTGGTTTTATCAAAACCAACTGGTTCTTTTGCATCAAATTGTAGCTTTCTACCAGTCTTCTTGTAAAACTTTTTCATTCTCATTGAGATCATGGCCACTTGCCACTTCAAGTCCATTTCTTCAAGGTCATATTCATCAATCTGTTCCAAGTCCTCATGATCCAGTTGAGGGCAGCTAGATTGATTAGCAAGAAGTGAGTATGATGAAGTTTGTTCATACTTTGTGTTTTGACCAGAAAGATTGGGAACACAATAAGCGGTACTAACTTCATTAGTACTGTTTGTGTTCTCAGAGACAAAAGCTACATTTTGTGGGCTAGAGGATGATGATGCAGTAGAGCCTTTTATATCACTCTCAAAGACTCTTAGATTATTGTACAAATCATCAAAACTTAGACTGTCTACTCCTGGTTTGGTCCTCATTATCAAGGAAACTTGTGACCAGGCAGAAGGTAGAGATCTTAGAAATTTTTGATTTGCATCCTCAGTAGATACACCTGCTCCATGAATCTCTAACTGACTTAGAAGACTTTGGAACCTGTCATAACCTTTGTGAAGCCCTTCTGTGTTGGATACAGAGAATCCTTCAAACTGTTGCTTCAAGATATACTTTTGCATCTTCTTGGATTCGTCATTTCCACCAAATCTAGATTTGATGGCATCCCACATCTCTTTTGCATCAGTCATCTTATGGAATTTAGCAAGATGATCTTCTGGTAGAGCCATAAGCAAGGTGGTCCTTGCTTTTCTCTCCCTTTCTCTTGCTACAATTTCTTCTGCAGTTCTGGGAGGCAAGACCTTAATTTGTCCTTGTGTATCTGTAGTGATAGATACAGGACCATTCCCATTCTGTATAACCTCCCAGATTGGATAGTCTGTATGAGCCAAATAGTGTTCCATCTTCATAGCCCATATATCATATTCTCCCTTTTTGAGAATAGGCAGCTTGATGGTAGATACTGTATGAGGAGTTTGTTGGGTTGGTGTTTGTGGTGATGATGGTGGAGGTGGTGGTGGTGGTGGAATTTCATCTTGTGATGCAGACATGTTTAGTTTTGGAGGATGAGGGTTTATAACTGGATTTGATTGTTCTTCTTATTCAGAGTTTCTCACAGGCTCTGATACCACTTGTGAGTCCCTTAGGAATAGATCTCTGCAGCCTATTAAGGATGATAGCCAAGATGTATAAATACAGTTGACTATGTAGAAACACTGATTATGAATACTATGTGTTAATGCGGAATCTTAACACAAGTACTAAGAAAAACAATGAAGAACTAAATAATAACTTCTATTAATCTGCTTTGAATGATTACAGATTACTAACTATTGAGATATGATTTTGCTATGAGATATCTTGAGATCGTGTGTCTAACTATGCCAAGAGGGATCCTTTTATAGACCAAGGATAAACCCTAACAGGCTTACAAAACGCGTACATATCTTTTCCTAAAATATCTCATACATATCTCTTAAACGGTACTAACTATTTTCTACTATCGGTACTAACTAACTGATCAGTACTTAACATTTTGTACTGTCAGTACTAACTATAACTATCAGTACTAACTATTTGTACTGTCGGTACTAAGTTAGGAAAACGTAATTCCCAACAATCCTCCCTTAAACATGAATGTTGAACTCTTTTAACTTCATGTTTCTTTAACTTCTTTAACGCATAGAGGATGTATCCAAACACTTTTATTATTTCTTGATCTTTTAAACTCTATCCTTCTTCAGCAGCAACTTTGTCTTCTCAGCAACACAGCAACATCTTTTCAGCAACAATCCAACTAAGTTGGCTTTGTAGTTTTTGGCAAACTACCAGCCATAAACGGATTTGATGTTCCTTTACCAGTAGCCGTTTGCTCTGGGATAGTTAACTCTTCATTTTAAAAACATGGTGAGTTAATTACCATACAGTTTTTGGTAAACTGTCAACCATCAACGGAATTGATTTGTCTTTACCAAATACCGTTTGCTTTTGGACTAGCCAATGCTTCATTGCCATAACATGGTGCATTGATAAACCATATAGTTTTTAGCAAACTATCAGCTATCAACAGATTTGATTAGTCTTTACCATGAACTGTTTGATCATGGACTAGCCAACTCTTAACCATGAAGCAAGGTGAGTTGAGAACCCTACAATTTTTGGTAAATTGTCAACCATAAACGGATTTGAGAAGTCTTTACCACAAGCCATTTGCTTATGGACTAGCCAGTTCTTATGCCATCATGTTCCACCCGAGAATAATGAGTTAGAAGGCGATATCATCCCATGACGACTTTCGTCTCGGCACAACCCAACAACCTTTGCGGCTAAAATGACTCGTCTTTTTACACCTCACAGAACCTAGTATCGGAGACTCACGAACCATTGATTGTCCAAAAACTCTTAGGTTCCCGTATACATAGCTTATGTTAGAAAAACTTAAAATAAAATATCTAGTTCAAAGCATATATAAATTTTAAGAAAAATAGATTTTCCCTAAATTTATTAATTCCACATTTACTACACTTAATAACAATTATTCATACTTAAGCAATCCTCGGACCTTTTATAGAACTCTGCAACATCGGTTGTGAGCCGGAAGTATGCAGCAAACTTTTATCAGTCTCGAATTAATATTCTTACTATGGGCCTTTTTTAGAAGCTGCGAACATCGGTTGTGAGCCGGCAAGATGGCATACAAACTTTATTAGCCTCACAGTTTTATAATTATAAATCATTTTTTTTTTTCAATAAATAATACCATGAATATAAGATAAAATTTCGTTTTAAAGCAAATTTAAGTAGAAATTTTAACTAAAATTATTGATAAAGACTATGCATCAAAAAATTTGTTTGTTGATATAAAGTTTAATTTTTCAAAAAATAGCACGAATAATTAATTCCGAATAGAATCTTATGAGAAAAATCCACAAATTACACACAGAGCTCTTAAGATTTCCGAAATATCCAAGTTTAGCACCAAACTTATACTTACTCTATCAATTTCGTTCTCGCAGAATATTCCTCTGAACGCTTATTCCCTAAAAGTATAAGGAACAAGCGAGAGCTCAATCACACTCGATCATCGGGGTTCAAAATTTTACATCTTAATCTACCCAGCAGAAAGTCAAAATGTGACAAAACACTTATTTTGTTTTTTGAAAATTTTTAGAAAATTTTCATTTTTTTTGAAATTATGGTGGGTAAAAACAGTATTACTAAAAATAACAACTACAGTCACAATCAAATCAAAAGGATCCCCCCCATACTAAGACTAAAACATTTTCCTCAAAGTTTTAACGATGATTCTACTGCAAACCAAGCCCTTTAATAGTATCTCAAAGATAAACGATAGTCGGTTAATAAGAATTGAATATCGGATTCCCAAAATGAAGAAGAGGATTTGAAGCATTGATCGAAGGACAAAAACGACGAGCACGAAGTCTTCAAAAATCCGGACATCCTGACAAAACAACACATAAAACACAAAAACACTGAAAAGGAAAAAGTCGAGGCTACCACATACAAAAAAAAAACACTTATTCATTACGTCTACCGATACTACTACTTACTACTACGATGACAAACTAGGATAAAGCATGAGGGTTGCCACCAAACCGAACGCTTGTTTTGGTCAAATTAGTCTTGACCCAATCCCCGCTCATACTTGACTTGTCAAGGGGATAGAAGTTGGAGACACGGAACATCCAAGACTCTATGTCCTCTTGGTTGAGATCAAAAGAAAATCTCCATCGGGCTTTCAAGAATTTTAATGACTTTGAAAGCTTTAGTGCCCCGATGAGATAATTCCGGGAGAAGAGAGGTATGAACTCTTTTAGAAGTTAGAATCCCGGGGTTGAAAACTTTTTCCTCATTTCAGACAAAACAAGAGTAAAGGCACTGAGCCCAAGGGGAAACTTCTTTGTGAAAAGGAAGTACAAAAGAGCAGGGGAGGAAAAAATCCTCAAAAATTAAAGAAGCATTAGTGGTCTTCTTTACATTCTTATCCGGTGTTGCAAAGTTGGTGACTTCAAAGAGGTTTTCATATGAGTCTATCCCGATTACATACCATGTCTTCGTTGTTTGGGCGCACTCACAAGCACATCCTCCAGAAAAACCTCATAAGAAAACCGAGTCAGAACTCGGTAAAAGAAATGCAAATCACTTGATCCTATTGGGAACAATAGGTTCATTAATCAAGATTTTAGAATATTTGTGAATTTCTCTACCTAGGAGTAAAAAGATCATCATAAGAATTATCATTAACGTACTAAATAACAAAAAGATAAATCATCATAATCATCCATAATGGTGGGGATTATTAATCCAAGAGCATGCACTATATCGCGGTTGAACATCTTAGAAATGGTATCATCAAGATTGTCATCAAGAGAATTTTCATCAACCGAATTTTCGAGAATAGAATCCATTTCCTTGATAGGAACATGGTTAAGCAAATACTCTATTTCTCAAAGGTCAGATTCGGCATCAAAGGGAAGATCGATCATTTCCCGGTGTAAATGTTGAAAAGAGCGATTCGAACGATCTAACTCTACAATAAAAAATAGTCGCTAATCTCAGAAATCGGGAGACTAGGTGAAGAAGAAGTGGTACTGCCACTTAAAGAATTATGAAAAGGAGGGAGAAGAGATAAAGGATTACTATTTCCTAGTGGAAATGAATCACTTGCGAGATAAGCTTCAAATTCTTCCCAAATTAAATCACTTTCTTTGAGGGAAATAAGTGTGGGGGAAGAAGAAGAAGAAGACTTGATCACGGGTTCCAAAATCGGAGTAGGATTGCCACTCGATTGATTATCATGATACGGAGGGAGATCTTTGGTTTTATCAAGATTTAGCAAGTTCTCAATAATGTCTTCCTCTGGATCAAAGATATCATCATTAACTTCCGGTGAAGTTAAGTCGGGATAAGAAGAAAAAGGAGAAGTGGGATTGCCACTTGGATGATTTGTTGCAAACAAATCTTCACGATATTCCTCATGTGAAACATTGTAGACATCAATCATGTTGATTGGTTCTTGATGAGGTTCGTTTGAATAGCTTGAAGTGTCATTTCTCATGTTCAAGATTAGTCTTTCATTACCGTCACGGAGAATCATTTCTTCTCCATGAACGTCAATCAAAGCACGAGCGGTCCGTAAGAAAGGTCTTCCCAAGATGAGGGGGACACGAGGATCGCTTTCATAATCAACGATGACAAAATCAGCCGGGAATGTGAACTTTCCAACCGGAACAAAGACATCTCTTGCAATTCCTTTAGGAGTGCAAATATCACGGTTAGCAAGTTCAAGAGTCATTTGGGTGGAAATAAGCTCGGGTAATCCTAACTCTTTCCACACCGAGAGTGGCATCAAGTTTATGCTAGCACCTAGATTGGCTAGGGCTTTGCACTTGAGCTTACTAAAACCACACGGAATGAGAAATTTCCCAGGGTCACCTAGCTTTTCGGGTAGCTTCTTAAGGATAACCGCTGAGCAATTTTCATTGAGGGGTGTGTTTGCCAATTCAATAAGTTTCTCCTTGTTGGAAAGGAGAGACTTGAGCATCTTTTGGTACTTAGGAATAAGAATCAAAGCATCGACAAGAGAGATATTGATATGAAGTTGTTTAAACATTTGCCAAAATTTATGAGTTTGAACTTTATCTTTTTCTTTTTGTTTTTCTTGATTCATTCTTGACGGATAAGGAATATGAGGATAACGAGGATCCCTTTGGTGAATTTGCACTGTCGGTACTAACTGTGTCCAACCAAAGAATGAACAATGTAGGTAACAGGAGTGCTTCAGTACCATAAATAACTCTTCTCAATGACTCTTTAAATCCTATCAAACCTCTGGAAATGCATCACCTATGGTTAACATGTTTCTACATACTGAACACTACATACAAACTATACAACACATCATATTGCCTCCTTTTAACCAATGCAGCTTATAGATTTATCATCCCAATAGAAACAACCAAGAACTGGAACCTGCTAACAGAATATCAATGCCTTGGTTAGTAGATAAGCTACATTGTCATCATTATGGATTTAAGCACCTGAATAATATCTTCCTCATAAGTATCTCTATGAATGTGCCCTATCTACAATAATGCTTTGTTTGGAATGATATACTGGATTCTTTAACAATGCAGATGGTGACTTTCATTATCAATGTAGACTTTGTGTTTCATAGAAATGAAATCCATAGTCGTAAACATTTATTTTGAATCCATAAAACTGGCCCACAACACTTGCCAGCAGCAGCAAACATATCTACCTGCTGTAGTAGAAGTACCACAATAGTCCTGCTTTTTATGCATTGCCACGAAATGAGACTCCTGCTAAGAAATTGACAACCTCGCTGTTTGTGGATTTCCAGTCAAGATTTGCTCCAGCATAGTCACTATCCTGAGAGGATTCCAGGCTCAAATGAGGACACTTTAGGAATACCAAGACCCAGGTTGGGTTTCCCTTTAGATACCTAAAAATTCTCCTTGACATCATGTACTTAATGGGAGACTTTGGGAATTGACTTGAAACCAAAAAACATGCACAACTACAAACAAAATCAGGCCTAGAAGCAGTCAATGTACATTAAGAGCCAATCATGGACCTAAGAGATGGACATCCACATCACTGGCTTCCTCACCCTTGACTAAAGCTTCTGAGACTCAATAGGTCTGTACTAGCATCTTTAACATTTGCAAATTCAAACTTCATCAGGATTTTGCAACATATTATATCCTGCTAATAAACAGATAACATCTTCTTTCTGAGTTTGAACTGTAATCTAAGAAAGAAAGTAAGCTCTCCCATTGAACTCATCTGAAATTTACTCTTCATTAATGCCTTAAAATCATCACACCATCATTTCTTTGTAGACTCAAAGATGATATCATCCATATAGACTTGAACTAGTATGATATCATGTTTGTCCTCTTTTGTCAATTGGTTCCTCCTTTCTGTAACCAATCTTTCAACAAAAAAGAATTTTTAAAAGTAAGCATACCCGAGGCTCTGGGAGCTATGATTACAGCCCATAGAGATCTTTTACAACTTTTGTAGACTTTCCTGAGGATATTAAGGATCTAGAAACATGGTGGTTGAGACCAATAACCTCTCATCAATTTGCCATATAAGGAAGCACTTTGGGGGGGGGGGCTCGGGGGGGGGGGGGGGGGGGGGGGGGGGGGGTCTTTTCCACATCTCATTGATAGACATGAAGCCCATGTAAGAGGCAAAGGCTAAAAAGATCCTAATGGCTTCAATCCTGGCCACAGGAGCAAAACCCTTCAATCTTTACATTCCTCTGCTATGTCCCTGTGTCAACAAAAATTGCTTTTATTTCTGACAACAACTCCTCTCTCATCCTTCTTATTTCAATAAGCCCACTTTGTGCCAATAGCCTTCTTCCCAAAAGGCAGATCTACAAGTATCCAAACTTTCTGTATCTTGAACTGCAGCAATTCTTTCCTCTTATAAGCGCATCAACCCAGCTTTCATCTTCAAGAGCTTCTGAAATCTTCTTGGGTTCATGTTGAGACAGGAAACAAGCAAATAAACAGTGCTGGAAGTCCTTATGATTATTTCTCCTTTGCTTTTGAACATAGCTAACAAAAGCATGAGCTCCAGAACTTTTATTCACTTTGCTTCTTGTTTAAACTGCTGAGGTTGGATCTCCTAGAATAAGAATGAAGGATGAGAAGAGATGATCCTTGATGTGGGAATAGGACTAACATTCACAACAGTTTCCAAGTTTGTGAAGTCAGCCACTGCACCCTCATCATCATAAGATGAATTAGTAAAAATATCCATCAGAAGAATTTTGATAAATATCCTTAAGTGGAAGTATTTCTGAATCATCTTGTTTAGGATTGTTGATCATAAAAGATAGTCCCTCATGAGGACTGGCAGTACTAACTGGTATGCTAATAACTAGTTAATTGGATATTGCCTTTGGTTTATTGAACGTGTTGACTAAAAGGTGAACCTAGATAATTCAACAAATAACGTACTGATTCCATTGGATAGTTGGACAAGTGGACTATTAGAGTATAAATTGCCATTAAGCGGTAAGTGGGTAAAGTCTCTATGAGCTAGGGTTTGACAAGATCGTCATTGCTTTAATCCCTAAGATAGATTATAATCAGCAAATAAGGATGCTTTATGTGAATGCTTTAATTATGACAGAATTAATATGTCTATCTCTTAGGAAGAAGTCCCGCCTAAGTATTAAGAATGATATGCCACCTCGAGAGAAGAAATCATTGCACTTAATAAATAAACCAACGTTCTAATTAGATTAATAATGGTTAATACAGTTTTCTATCATAAGGCTCGACCGCTCTTTTACCTTCTGTTAATTAGCTTGCGTGGGTTAAAGTGTCTTGAATTGATTGTAGTCACCGACCAAACCCGTGCCAGTCTCTCAGGCTGAAACCCCCTTTACCTGTTAGAAGTAGGATTATAGGATTAGCATAGGTTTGACATAGATTATATCTAACTTAGATTAGATAAACCAAAATATAAATAAATTGACAGATTTAACCTCGCTTCAAGTGTTCGACACCCTACTTACCACGAATCTACCACTGACCGGGTACACTGCCCATTAAAGTGTTGTTTTTGGTTAAGTCGGCAAAATATAAATTTAAAACTTGAACTATCATAAATAAACACCACACAACGACACGATCAAGTTTTTGGCGCCGCTACCGGAGAGTGAAAATTAATCTTGATTTTTATTTTATGTTTTGGTTTTTAGCATTAGATTAGATCTAACCCTTAGGAGTAGTGTTAATTAGATTGGTGTATATTCTTGTATATTTTGTATATTTGTTAGTTTAATTGTTTGCTTGTATATTTGTATGTTTATTTGTTTGCGTATTTAATTTTTTTGCTAATACACTGTTCTGGTCGATAACTGAATACGGCGTATCCACTTCCATCGGATACGGCGTATCCAACTTTCTGTCTAATACAGTGTATTCATTCATCTGATTAATACGGCATATCCACTTCCATTGGATACGATGTATCGATCATCTGGAACATAATCAGAACCCTGAGTTTTCGTATTTGATTTTTGTGCTAAAATTTTTTCTACCTTTCTTCAGAGAAAATCCTACTGATTGTTTATCTTTTGTTACAGGAAGTGCAAGACAAGGAGTTCAACTAACAAACTATTCCCACCTTACAAAGAACCTGAACGAGAATTTCGATCATCTAGGAGACACTTCAAGACACTAAGTCTTGACGAATTGAGATCGCCTGATTTCAATTTACTTTCTGACCAAGAATACTCGGAGGAAGAAGTTAGTAGGAAGCAATGGCAGGAATACATGAGCAATTAACATGAGAAAGACCCGAACGGACTATGATCGGGAGTTGCTAGGCCTAAAATGGATAACAATGACAAGTTTGTGAAATGAAAAGGAAATTTCTTAAGGAGCTTTAAGAAAACCTCGTTTAGCGGTTCGGTTAAATGAGGATGCAAATGAAATCACGCATTGAGAAGTATATCAAAATCGTTGACTTATTCCCATGTTACCTACATCACGTGGATCAACTAATGCTCCAAGCCTTCCCTATATCCTTAACTGCGAGCCGCAAGTCATTGACTATAAGAAACCAAACAAACAAAAAAAAATTGGTTCTATCAAAACTTAGGAGATCTTAAACTATGTTTTTGAACAATACTATTGCGCAAACCCTGGTCGAAATGAAAAGAAATTAGTCGGAAAACAACTACTTTTAGTGCAAGAGCCTAGAGAAAACAATGTTTCAAGCATGGGAGCGCTTTTAAGAGAACTCTTGATGAAGTGTCCTTAATACTTTTTTGGACTGAGAATGCAGGAGGTATTTTGTTATACAATGGGTTGGATTTTACCAACTCGATAGATTCTTGACTCAAGAGGTGCCATTCCAAACCTTGACTGTTGCCGATGATAAACGGCATCTAAGAAATGGAGAATACTCTCAATAATAGCATAATGGGAACATCTAGAGAAGAAGTACTGAGACTTTCGACGGAATAGATGCTATACAAGCACAACTGAACATTCTTAGGAAGAGAAGATCAAGAAGGTGAATGTGAAGTTATGTGCTAAGTAGGAGTGTAAACAATGCAATGGACCAACATTAACACCAAAGATTACCTCCACTAATGAAGGAAAGGGATAAAAACCCTAGAAGAAGCTTACTACACGCAAATTTGGTAGCCTTTTCAAGGTAGGGAGTATAGAGCAACTACTCCATGTACTATTTAAAGGAACTCGAAAAATTCTTTGTAACAGAACGAAGGCCAATCTATGGAGTATACCACTGAGCTTACATTATTGAGTGTGACAGTCTCAGCTAAGGAGACTCGACAAATTACAATTTGATCAAAGAAAACCGAGCTACGACAAATGTGCCATATAGGATACTAAGGAGCAATCAATGAGCAACGCTTAGAGATACAATTGGCAATGATGCAATCGTCTAACAAGAGATGGTTTTGGAATACTATCGAGCTCAAAATGCAACAAACCAAGAGATCAAGTAAAATCATTCTCTGATACTATCGAGTTGATCACACTCGGTACGCCGTATTGGATCTCCCAATAGCCGTAGTACACTGGACAGATACAGGTAAAACTATGTACAAGTCAAGACAAACGGCAGTTCATTTCCAAGTGCTTGGGATAATCATTAATGTGATGAAGAAGAGGGGAACTCATGGGACCAAAAATTCACAATTGCTTATGGTGCATTCACATTATCATGAAACCATACCCTAAAATAAGTAGAAAAAACCAGGGTTTCACTTTACTTGCTTTATTAATATTACTTGCTTTGACAATGCCCTTGTTGACTTAGGAGCTAGCGTTAGTGTTATGCCTCTATTGACCTACCTTAACTTAGGATTAGGCGAATTAGCTCATACTAGGTTGACAGTAGAATTAGCAGACAGGACTGTGAAATATCCAAAAGGAATTGTTGCTAGTAGGTATTGGTAAATTTGTTTTCCCAGTAAACTTTATAATTCTTGATATGTCCGAGGATATCAAAGTGCCCTTGATCCTCGGAATACCATTTTTGTCTACCGCCCGTGCTAAGATTGATGTTTATAAAAGACAGACTACTTTAAGAGTTGGGGAAAAAAAGATTATTTTCAAAAGTGTTAAACCTGCTAGTAGTTTAATTAAGAGGGTCTACATGCTAAGTTTGAGAGAAATAATGGAACTTGATTTGAGCTTGGCTTTTGGGAGGAGACTTTGTGTTAAATGATTAATAGACCATTTTCTCGGTAGATTACATTGTATAAACTGATTCTTAAATGAACCATATGAGCATTTGAGAATCAAGGAGATTGTATATTGATGCCCACATTGTGGAAGCGTCAAAGGTTATTGAGGGAATTTATGAAAAATAGGGATGAAGGTCTTGATGCATCAAATGATGAACTTACAACTAGTTATTGATTTTATGACTATGATAAGATATATCTATAATTGACTGTGCTCTACACTTAAGTTTTCATGCATGATAGGATTTGAATTTACACCTAGTCAACTTCTTCCGTTCTTTATACGTCAATGTAATGTCCAAAAAGTTTCATAATTCAATAATGAAAGATAAGATTGTGTACAAAGGGAATAATGTTGTAGGAGCCTTAATGAATGTGCCTATTTTTGTTGGAACCTTTTCCGTTGTAACTGACTTTGCAGTTTTGGAAGATATGAATGCTTATCATGATGAAGGAATGGGCGATGTTATTGTTGGCGAACCGTTCTTAAGAGAAGTTGGAATTAAAGCAAAATGGTTCGAAGGGATAATTACCCTTTACAAACGTGATGCTTACCACGAATCTACCACCGACCGGGTACACTGCCCGTTAAAGTGTTGTTTTTGCTTAAGTCGGCAAAATATAAATTTAAAACTTGAATCATAAAAATAAACACCACGCAATGACACATTAAGTTTTTAGCGCCGTTGCCGGGGAGACGAAGGGTGGTTGGTAACTAGAACTAAATGAGAGGAGAAGCTGAAGACAAATCTAACTTAAAGACTTTGCTGTAAACAAAAGTGCTTCCCGGGAGACAACCCGGACTGTTATTTAATTTTGTTATCGAGTCTGTCTTCCCAGACATCAATACGGCGTATCCGCTCCATACCATACGGCGTATTGATTATCTGGACTTTATCAGTCTTTATTTTTTTATGCACTTTAAAAACATTATTGTCAGTTCTGGCAATACGGCGTATTCATGAATATGATACGGCGTATTCACCAGACTGACATGTATTTAGTTTGTTCAGTTTAGTTTAAATTAACCGTAGGTACCAAGATAGGAATGCACATGTTTTTCCTATGTTTTCTATAGGACCTCGTGAAAGAAATATCTATGAATATCAGTGGAGAATTTAAATATCTGGAGATCATGAAGTGTTGGAGTCTTGAAACTTCAAGGCGGCTGTTCAACACGTAATCTTGCTAATAAACATGGAGAATCTACCGAGCAAATATCAGGAGAGTTTCTCATTCTAATTCTCTTTAATTCCCGTATTTAATGTTTTATTTATACAACGAGGACATTATTCAAGTGGGGGGATCGAATTAGAATGTTTACTTGTCTTAATTTTTCACACTAAAATGCTTAAATTATGCTCAAATTTAAAAAAAATCAAGCATACTTTTGTGAAATTACTTGATACATAACCCGCACACAATAACCCTTGTTAGATATTGTGAGGATTTAGCTTTTTCGTTTCTAAATGTTTACCCAAATTTCATAAAATATGAGTGTGCCGATGATGTTGTAGACTTTAGAACTTGGCTTGGTATATCACTCGAGACCATAGTGATGAGTATTATGGATTTAATTGGAGTAACTTGTTTAAATTGGTAAATTTTAGGATTACACCAAAATCGCCTTTACATGTTGTTTATTAACTAACTACACCGGTTAGTTAACCTCCCGTTTAAACCCTTTTCCACTCTCATCTTTAGAGTGAAGATCCACTAGAACAACCCGTAGAGCCAATCCTTTAGGAACTACACCAATTATTTGTTTCGTTACACCCTTACACCTTAACCTACCCTGTTAGATTAAGTTTAATTTACAGTTGCTAGTTGCTTAAAGTGTAAAGTTTGTATTTCCTGAGTCTTGTGTCATTTTCTATCTTTGGTGCGGTTGGAAATTTGCACATTGCAAATTGGAATGTATATTAGTAGTCAAAACTCATGTGATTTTACTACCATCACAATTATTAGTAAGTCCGAAGAACGAAGAACTATCGAAGGAATTATCCGGAATTATTATGATCGTGAAGATGGTGAAACTACACCGAGATTTAAAGCATAGTCATTGTTTAAAAAAAAGAAGAAAAAAAAAGGAAAAAAGAAGGAAAGTTTAAAGATAATCGTTTCGCAAAGAGCATTACCGAAGGAATTACACGAATGATCGATTATTCGTTGACACGCAACAAAAATCAACGATGTAATGTATTGTACAAAGTGAAAGATATCGCCACTTGCCTTGTAGAGTATGTAAAGTTTTGGGATGATTGGGAAGTTGACCGTTACGAGAACGCCAACTTAGGTTGTTGTTTTTTGATCAAGACGTTGTAAATAGTTGTGTCTTAATTATGGTAACGATCGGGAAAAGTGTCTAGCTACTTGTACTTTAGGCTTAATCTATTTGTTTCTTGATTTTTTATTTAACAACAATTTACTTCCCTTTCACCTTATGATTAGCCGTTGGTTTTACGCGAATGAGGATTTGAGTGAGCGTGCATGTCTATTCCATCGTTACGGCCATGTATACATGTCTCAGCTGCCTCGTTGGTTTACGACTTTTGGTGAAAGTTAGAAGGTCCCTACCCTATATCATTCTTCATCCTAACCGTTGGTTAAATTCGAATGGGGATGTGATCGAACACACATGTGGATGCTTTAACCGTTCGTTAATTCGATTAGTTTACCTTGGATAAATAATTGCTCTTGTATTTATTATGACGTTTGAAGGCTAATACATTCAGGTATTAGCCATTATTATGAAGATTTGAATGTTTGGTATTGTTTATCTCGATTTTTTGATTTATCATTGAATGCTTGTTTATGCTTATCAATTTATACTTGTTTACGTGCTTTTGTATGCGACCTATCATTCAACTGGATCTAGTGATACGGACCAAGTAATCTAGAGTCCGCGATAGACCTCCATATAGTAATTTATACATCTAGAATCATAGGATCATAAGTATTGTCCTTCTAAATCTGTGTCTAGGATATACGCTTCAGCTTAACTAGTTTAATTGATATTGCAATGGTGTTATTGAACGTGTTACTAGTAAGGTGAACCTAAACATCAACAAATAACGTACTGATTTCCATTGGATAAATGGACAAGTGGACTAACTCGAGTATAAATCGCCGATAAAGCGATAATGCGGTAAAGTCTCTATGAGATAGGGTTTAACAAGATCACATTGTTTTAATCCCTAAGATAGATTAAAATCAGAAAATAGGATGATTTATGTGGGATGCTTAAATTGTGATCAGATTAAGTGTCTAGTCTTAGGAAGAAGTCCCGCCTAAGTCCTTAAGAATGATATGCCACCTCGGAGAAGAAATAATTGCCTTAATAAAAAAACCCAACATATCTAATCGGAATAATAATGGTTTAATATAGTTTTCTTTCTATCTAAGGATCGACTGCTCTTATGATCTTCTGTTAATTAGCTTGCGAGGGTAAAAGTGTCTTCACAAAAAAAGGGATTAGTTTTAAGAAAGTACACAAAATAAAAGCTTGTTTTGTTTGCAAAAGCACTGGCCATTTGATAAAAGACTATGATTTCTATGACCAAAAGAGTCCTGAACCTAGGTGTTAGCCTTAAAATATGTCGGCTAATACGGAATTACATTAGTTTATATTAGCCGGACACGCAGGGACTAGAAATGTCAAGTGTAGTAAGTAGATCGTGTCCAGTGCTATATATATCCCCTCCATACTTCCATGGAGGGGTGAGGATTCATAATTTTGTAATAAGGTGTGTGTGTTTCTCTCTCTAGAACACACACATCTTCCCTTTTCTCTCACTAATAATATGGCTTTCTATTTGTTTAATCCTCCCCGACCTCCGGATCATTCTTGTTAGCTTGTGAATCTTTGGGATAACAATTGGTATCAGAGCTAACCGGGGGTGTATTGTATTCGTGTGGGTTTAGTGTTTGTGGTTTCGTGGCTTATTGAGCTTATTGATTCGGCTTATTTTTTATCTTTCTACTTAGTTTCCTTTTTGAAATAGATTTTTTTTTCTTTTTTTCTTTCTCACAAACGTTTTTTTTTAAAGTTTTTTTTGTTAATATAAGATTGTTGTTGAAATTAAGGAAACACATTTGTTTTGTGTCTCCTCAAATCAAACAACATCTTTGTGTTGTTTTTTTTTTCACGTCTGTTGTTATTTTTTCTTCTTTCTTTTTCGGTGAAGACATACAAGATCGAGCTCAACCTTGTGATACAACCGAACTAGTGAGCATCGAACCAGTAACCATCGAACTAGTAGACCATCGAACGAGTGAACTTCTTTCAAGGACCGAACGAGTGAACTTCTATCAAGGATCGAACGAGTGAACTTCTATCAAGGATCGAACGAGTGAACTTCTATCAAGGATCGAACGAGTTCTTTTCTATAGGACCGAACGAGTGATAATCGTCTTGGACCGAACGAGTGACATCGAACTAGTGAGACCATCGAACTAGTGAAACCATCGAACTAACGAGGATCGAACGAGTGAAAAAAAACTCAAGGACCGAACGAGGAGAATCTTTGTAGGACCGAACGAGCTCTTTTCTATAGGACCGAACGAGTGATAATCGACTTGGACCGAACG
>BQNB010089121.1:0-27487 GCA_026074375.1 Tanacetum coccineum
GGTTTAACAAAACGCAACCAAGCAAGTCATCAATACCAAAACGCAAGTTGTCTTGGGGGCAAAACGCAACCAAGCAAAACGCAAGATTTGAATCTTGAGACAAATCGTAAGGCAAGTCGCAAAGACAAAATGCAAGATTTGTGGAAAATTGGACAGCATAACGTTTAGATTTGCAATATAAAGGGTCTTCAACAAGCAAAATGCAATAGCAAATCTCAATAGCAAAACGCAATACCCAAAACGCAATGAGAGCAAAATGCAGTGACCAAAACAAGCAAAACGCAATGACCAAAACGCAGTGAGAGCATAACGCAATGACCAAAATGCAATGAGAGCGAAACGCAATGACTAAAACGCAGTGAGAGCAAAACGCAATGACCAAAACGCAATCAAGAACAACCTTTCAGTTAGACAAAACGCAACCAAGAAAAAAATCATCAACCATTCTTGAAAGCCACGAAATGATGTTAAAACCACCTAGTAATGATGCAAGGGATAGTTCTAAGCTCGAAAGTACAAGTCTTTAACATCTTTAACCACAAACAAAGATCAAATCTTGATTTTTCTTGGTATATTTTTCGAACAAAAAAAACAAAAAACAAACCACGAATTTTGATGATTTTGAACCACAAATCAAACACGAATCAACCCTTGAATCTCTGGTACCAATTGTAGGATCCCTTTAACACATACACTTCATATCATACATAGATCTAGATCATGAAATATAGAAAGAGAGTGAGATGATTTCCTAGAGAGAAAGAAGAGAGAGAGTGAGATAGAAGAGAAAATAGAAAAGTGAAATGTTTATTATGAAATAAACTCTCTTTTTCTTGGTGGAAAAGTTACTTATATACCCTGACACATTAAGTAACGTTCAGGATATTTGACTAGGACCCGGGCTGGTGTTTTGCTTGGGATTAAACCCGAAACATATACAATATTATATTAACTATCAAGCCCGATTCCTGATACATTTCTATTACAACGTTAACTAATTGATTGACCGAGACTTAAATACATAATGAACGAACTTCTTATTCGACTCAATGTTTTGAGGCTAACATAGTTCATGATTCATGGGCATAGTGGGTTATAGCTACTTAGGCAAACTCGTAATTTTGTTTAAAGTGTACTTGCGTCTAAATGTAAAACAATGCATGTTTCTCACCCCAACTGTTGTAAATTATTGAAATCTTATAAAAATAGGGCTATGAACTCACCGTAGTGATTAGTAGTGGATTATAACGATAGATGGTGTATTGCGAGATCACAAGCTTTAACAATGACCTACGAAAGTATAGTGATCATGTCTTAGAATACAGTATGATAATATAAAGTTATTGACATTGATTATAATATTGAACATAGATTCTTATGTTGTTATATGAAGTATCCCTAAAGTTTTGTTTGGCTATTTGACTTTTATAAATAACATCATACTATCGTTTAGGCTATCATAATTTAGAGGTCATGCAGTGAACGTATGAGGAGCCAGGACACTTTAAATCGTAAATCCACAACTTGTCGATACGACACCCCAAAGAGGCCTCATATGATTATGAAATTCCCTATTAATATAGTACTTGGTAGTTATAAGTTATATGTCAAAATCTTAAGAAAAGGGTTTTTAATACTTAAAATAAAAGGGTTTTCAATCACTACTGTCCCAAGACAGCAGCTTCGCCTCTAGGTAAACGAGCTGTAACTCCTTCGTTACTTATCGTTACAAGTTCACTCAACTCTCATAATCTAATTTAAAGAGTCCTCTGTAAATGTTTCAACTGGCTCAAATTCTCAAAATGCACCTAACATAGCGAGTTTTATAAATGAAATTTGGTACTCAGAATCTTGTCGGTATTAACTAACTTCTCTTGTATGGCTTATTAACTATAGTAAATGACATTTATAAATTCTGAAAAAATAGAGAATATCCCAAAACATATGTGTAAGTGTACTAGAAGCAGCTAAGGCTAAAAATATGTTTACATAGGTTTTACAAATTCAAACTTAGGTCTGCAGTCACTGTTGTCCCAAGACAGCAACTTTGCCTCTTGGTAAACCGGCTGTAACTCCTTCGTTACTTATCGTTACAGGTTCACTCAACTCTCAGAATCTAATTTAAAGAGTCCTCTACAAATGTTTCAATTGGCTTAAATTCTCAAAACGCACCTAACATAGTGAGTTTTTAAAAATGACATTTGGTACCCCAAAATCGTGACGTAATAACTAACTTCTCTTATAGTCTTATTTAAACTATAGTAAACTACCTTTAAAAAGTCCCTCCAAAAAAAATAGGAACTATCCCACGATATAATTGTCACGTACAAGAACAACTAAGGCCCCAAAAATATTTTACAAAGGTTTTACAAATTCAAACTGTCGTGATTTTTTCAAGTCAGAATCTGATCTTTTTAGAAATAACTTTACATTTAACTTTTTCAACAACCATAATTATAATAAGGTTCTAATATGAACATGGCATGCATTATATATGGAAATACAAGTATGGAAATGAGATTGGCATGCTTACAAATGTGATGGGAGTAACTAGTGAACATACAACCCAAAATCAACTAAGAACTCTAGATCTTAAGCTCCAAAATCCTAGCTTATTAACCCTTTAATCCAAGCTTGAAATACCCTTGATGGTATGTTGTTGTTGCTGAAATAAGGTAGGGAAAAGAGAGGTATTTAGTGATTTATAGTAAAGGATAAGTGAAGTCAGAATAAGCTAGTGTTTATATAAGAGAAATATCTAAGACACATGTCTTACTATGAGACCTTATGCAATCAAGACCAAGTGGTCTGTGGTTTGCTATAGCACACCAACATCTCTATTAGTCTGAGTTCTATAGCAATGATGTGGTGAGGTGCTTGGCTTGAGGTGGTGAGATGCTTGGTTTGAGGTGCTTGGTCCTGGTAATTACTAATGGTAAGCCCTTAAGTCACGCAACTTAAAACCAGGTAACATAAAAATACTATGCTTATAAAAATGTTAAAACTTATCAATATACCCTAATTAAGTATATTAGATGAGTTATAAGTTTAACAGAGTATATAGACGTTGATGTTGATTTTTAGTTTACGCTATTTAACTAAACGATGAAAATTAAAAGTAAACGCGTAAAACCCTAAAAATAAATAATGGAATTATTGAAGTCGTAAAATGACCTAAATAACAGATTGTTACAGTCTTCCACCGTTAAAGGATCCTTGTTCCAAGGCTCAAAATGCGGCACTTGACGAGTTGTGTTTTCCTACTCTTGTGAAAGAACACGTATTTTGTCTGTCGATCTACACTGTGACACAGACATTGATCTACACTTCCATGAGAACCGAGGACCTCTCCTGGAGTCCAATTGAAACTTTGATAATAGGAATACGACTTTGCTTTACTGCTTGTATTCATATCCATGATATCTAATTGGTTTTCAACAAAGTGAAGTTTATCATCAATGTCTATTTCATCCAACGGCTCGTTGGATAAACATTTCTTTAAATTACATATGTGAAATGTGCTATGAACCCTGCTAAATTGCTGAGGAAGTTCTAGTCTGTAAGAAACAGTTCCCACTTTTGCCAACACTTTGAAAGGGCCATTATACCTTGGGTTTAACTTCCCCTGTTTTCCAAAACAGATAACCCCTTTCCAAGGCGATACCTTTAACATGACTTGGTCACCATCTTGAAATTCTAAAGGCTTATACCTCACATCGGCGTAACTCTTCTGGCGATCACGAGTGGCTTGAATTCTTTGTTTGATTTGAACGATCTTTTTGGTTGTTTTATGAATAATCTTTGGACCAGTAAGCTGAACATCTCCGACCTCTGCCCAGCAAACAGGTAAACGACACTTATGACTATAAAGTGCCTCAAATGGGGCAACCTTCATACTCTTATGATAGCTATTATTGTGTGAGAACTCAATCAATGGTAAGTGTCTTTCCCAACCATTCCCAAAGTCTATCACGTAAGCGCGTAACATATCCTTTAGTGCTTGTAATGGATTCTTATTCCTTTGCCCATCAACTGGCGGATGGTACGCAGTACTCATATCTAACCGAGTACCCGAAGCCTTTTGAAATGCCGTCCAGAAACCTGACGTAAATCTACCGTCACGATCACAAATGATTGAGACTTATATTCCAAATCTCGTGACCACCTCTTTCAAGTATAGTTTTGCTAATTTGACATAGAGTCATTTTCCCTCATCGGTAGAAAGTGTGCAGACTTAGTAAGATGGTCTACTATCACCCAAATGGTATCATAACCATTTGATGTCTTGGGGAGCTTGGTGACAAAATCCATGGTAATATTGTCCCACTTCCACTGAGGAATCTCAGGTTGCACCAAAAAACCAGATGGTTTTTGGTGTTCAGCTTTGACCTTTAGACATGTCAAATATTTGCTAACATAGGTGGCAATATCGGCTTTCATGTTGGGCCACTAGTATAATTGCATCATTTCTTGGTACATCTTGTCAGAACCTGGATGAACATAATATTTCAATTTGTGGGACTCGTGCATAATCAGTCCTTAGATCACCATAGCATGGCAACCAACTTATGTTATTCAAACACGGCATTTCGTCATCATGCGTCTAACATTTTCTTTCCTAATCTTTTTAGGTCCCTTGAAGCTTCAAAAGCATACCTCCCATATCTTCAGATTTTTTTTTTTTTTGAGGTTTTTTGTTTTCCTTGCCTCAGTCTGAGCTTCTAAAATTTGCTTGGGAAGATCCAAACCAATAGTCATGACTAAGGCTCGAACCCGCAGTGGCTATCGTTCTTTCCTGCTTAAAGCATCGGCCACCACATTTGCTTTTCCCGGGTGATAACGAATCTCACAATCGTATTCACTGGTAAATTCCAACCAACGACGTTGTCTCATGTTTAATTTTTTCTGATCAAGGATGTGCTGTAAGCTTTTGTGATCAGTGTACACAGTACACTTGGTTCTATACAGATAGTGCCTCTAAAGTTTTAGAGCGAACACTACTGCTCCTAACTCTAAGTCGTAGGTGGTGTAGTTCTTCTCGTAAATTTTCAGTTGTCGTGATGCATAAGCAATCACCTTCTCATTTTGCATTAAGACACCACCTAATCCTTTATGAGAATCATCACAATAAATGATAAAGTTCTCAGCTCCTTTAGGTAAAGCCAAGATAGGTTCCCTGCATAACTTTTCTTTCAATAGTTGGAAGGCTGCTTCTTGTTTGTCACCCCAATCAAACTTGACCTTCTTCTGGGTTAGCTTGGTCATTGATTTAGCTATCTTTGAAAACCCTTCAATGAATCTTCGATAGTATCCGGCAAGACCTAAAAATTGAAGAATTTCCGTTAGAGTCTTAGGTGATGTCCAATCTTTAATTGACTCGATCTTGGCAGGATCCACCTGAATACCCTGGCTGTCAATCACGTGACCAAAAAATTGTACTTTGAGGATCCAAAATTCACATTTAGAGAATTTAGCATACAACTCCTCTTTCTTTAGCAACTCCAATATTAGCTTCAGATGCTCTGCGTGCTCTTGTTTGCTCTTCGAATAGATCAGAATATCATCAATAAATACAATCACGAATTTGTCCAGATATGGTTTGCAAACCCGATTCATGAAGTCCATAAATACAGCAGGTGCGTTGGTCAAACCAAACGGCATCACTTGAAATTCATAATGTCCATATCGAGTTCTGAATGCGGTCTTCAGGATGTCTTCTTCACGAACTCTCAGTTGGTGATAACCTGACCTCAGGTCGATCTTTGAGTAGATACTCGACCCTTGAAGTTGATCGAATAAATCATCAATCCTTAGAAGCGGATAACGATTCTTCACCGTTAGCTTATTCAGTTCCCGGTAATTGATGCACATTCAGAATGATCCATCCTTCTTCTTGACAAACAAGATCGGAGCTCCCCAAGGTGAGGAACTGGGTCTTATAAAGCCTTTGTCGGAAAGCTCTTGCAGTTGATCCGACAATTCTTTCATCTCGGATGGAGCCAATTGATAAGGTGCCTGTGCTACAGGTGCAGCACGAGGTATCAAATCAATTTGAAATTCCACTTGTTGGGCTGGTGGAATACCTGGCAAGTCCTTCTGGCAAGTCCTTAGGAAATACTTCAGGAAAATCTCGAACAATGGGTACGTTCTCAAGTCGCTTCTCCTCCGACTGGTCTTCCGCCTTCTTTGTGGTAACATGTGCCAAAAATACTTGACATCGTTTTAGCAAATATTTATAGGTCTTGGTGCATGAGATGATGTTTAATCGAGACCCGTGTTCATGGCTACTTCCGTCACCACGAACAATTAAGATTTCATTTCCAAAGGGGATACAAACGATCTTCTCAGCACAGACAATAACGGCCTGATATTTTGAGAACCAGTCCATGCCGATTAGGATGTCAAAACTACCCATATCTATGGGCATTAAGTCGATGTTGAATAGGTGGTTTAGAAGATTTAAAGTGCAACCCCGAATAAGTGTATTAACCCAAATTATTCTATCGTCGGCTAACTCGACGTCAACACCATAGTCTAATGTAATTAGGATGATATCAATCAAAGAACTAAATACAATAGATATGAAACTCCTATCGGCACCCGTATCAAATAAAATTGAAGCATAATGGTTGTTTAGGAGGAACGTAGCCGTGACAACATTGGCATTCGGGTTTGTTCTGGCAGCGCCTACAGCATAAGCTCTTGCCATCATTTCCAACCCAGCCTGATTTCCCTGATTTCCGTTCTTTAACTTTAGGCAATCCTTCTTGAAGTGGCCTTGAGCTCTACACTCAATGCAAGTGAGAACTCCAGGATTCGCTCTTGGGGCTCTTTGGTTGTTGTTGTTGTTATTGGCATTTGTAAGACTCATATAGTCTTGGGCCAGATGGCCAACTCTGTTGCACTTATGGCATTTGGGAGCACATTGCCCATCATGGTGATAGTTTCAGTTGGAGCCCAAAGGGTTAGATCCTTCGTAAGGTTTCTTCTCACCAGACCATGTGGTATAAGCCCGTGCCACATTCTGCCTTTTAGGAGGCTGTTGCTGGTTTTTATTGTTCTTAGAAGTGTCATCAAACTTTCTCTTGTTGTCAGCCTGACGTTCAGCAAAGGTGCTGATCTTCTTGTCCATGAGTTCAGTTGCAAATTCAATTGCATCTTGCATGGTTCTTGGCTTAGATGCCTTTACACTTTCGTGAATCATGTCGGGCAAACCACCGACATACTTCTCGATCTTATCCGACTCTTCCGGAAACATCCTGGCATACATCAATGCCAGCTCCTAAAAACGATGGTTATAGCTTACCACATCGGTACCTTTAACCTTCAGATTCCACATCTAAACCTCAAGCTTCTTAATCTCACCCCTTGGGCAGTACTTGTTAGTCATTTTCTTTTTCAGGTTTATCTAAGTCATTGCATACGCAACGTCATGACCAGCAGTCCTAACGTGGGAGTTCCACCATGTTAGAGCACTTCCAAGAAGAGTACAAGTGGCAAACTTGATTTGGTTTTCCATAGTGCAGTTGCTTATACAGAACACAGTTTCCATTCTTTCAAACCACTGAGTCAACTCGATGAATCCTTCAGTACCCTTAAAATATAAGGGTTTGCATTTCATGAAATCTGGGTAAGTGCACTCACGAGCAAGAGGAGCTTGTCTCCTTACACCCGTTCTAGAATCATGGCTGTCTTTGCCATTTCGGCTTCTATCAACGTCACGTTCTACTAGTGCATCAGCAACACCTTGGGCGATCAGTGTCTTAAGTTGGGCATCAGTCATAGGGGTAGTGGTGGTGGTTGTTGTGGCTGGTGTTGACCTCGTGATTCTTTTTGGTGCCATTTTCTTCAAATCATAAGAAAATATAATACCCGTTAGATTTTGTAAAATCATAACCATGACATGACATATACATGATAAATAAAGTGAGATCACAACACACAGTGGACTACATAACATGACTGAAATCAACAATAACATAACCAATCGATATCATATATATCATTACATTGAATCGACATACATAATAGTTTGTTATAGCACTAGATACATAAAATCCTATCACCATGCTAGCTGGGGATAACCCATAATACTTAGCATGCCATACAAGATAGCTAGATGGTGAACAAAAGATCCCTACAGCCTACTAGCTGGGAGTTACCCATAAAACTTAATAGGCTATACAAGGTAGCTAAGATATAACTGAAAGGTAAATCTAGGCACTACTACCAGTGTCCTCCAAAGTATCAACACGTGCTCCAGCCTCCAGTGCCTAGATACGCATGATGTATCCAGTAGCACGATCATCTGCCTCCTGGCGCTACCACTCGTGGCGATATGCCTGACTCTCTAAAACTGCAATTCGTGCCTCCAAAGCCCTGATGTAGGCCTCAGACCTATCTAAAGCCTGACGGGCCTCAGCTCTCTCCTACTTATGAGTAGTACACATGGAGGAAAGGTACCTCCTTAATGTATCTACCTCATCACGTAAGGCAGCACAATCATCATGTGTATCCTGATGACGTATATGGAACTCTTCACTCTCCCGTTTATGAACATTGGCCTGATAATTAACCCTCAAGTTGACCGACTCAACTACAGGCATAACTTTCTGCTCTGACACACTAATACTAGCATCTAAAGTATCTACAAAACAAAACCATAGTGGAATCTATGAGCCACAGTAGATCTTGGCTGTCTAGCAGTAGCAGCAGTAGAACTCTCCCTAATCTCAAACCTAGGTGTGGGAGCAGTAAGTAGTAACCTCTTTCGAGGCGGCAACTCAACCTTGGGTATGTCAACTCTATGGCTAGTGGATGGTGTAGGTAATGGTAGTGGGTCGTGATGGTATCTAGGGAAATAGTGATGATAATGGGGTGAGTAAAGATGATGCTGGAGTAGGTAAGGCAAAAAGCCTAGCAACCTCTTCCTTAGAAGGAAACGATATAGGTGTCTGGGTTCAAACAGACATCTTAGAAGTAGTACGGTATGTAGGTGGTGGTGGTGGTGTAGCCGCAGACTCATCAGTCTCAAACGGCTCTGTATCCTCAGCGGAGGGGATAGGATCAACAGCTGATAAAGCAACAGCAGGAGCTAGGTGCTCCTCCTCCTCGTCGTCATCATCTGAGGACTCCTCCTTCTCATCCTCCTCATCATCATCTGTATTAGCAGCATAATCAAATGGATCCTCCTTAGAATCCTCCTCTGTATCTTCTTCTGGATCAGACTTAGCAATGTAGCCCGGCGATAGGGCTGATGGTGAAGCATCAGCGGCATAAGGCTGATCCTCAATCTGGATGTCATCATCTGACGGCACGTGGTACTCCAGGTAAACTGGCTTTGGAATGTACACTGGTATATGATGCTCTAGCTCCATAGGATCAAGCACATAAGCAGGTGACAATGGTGCTTCCTGCCCTTGTTGGGCAACCTCCTTGTAGGGGTACATCTCATAAAGCTCGCCGGCATTCATAAGTGGAATACCCCATGATGGTCCATCCAAATCAAAAGATATGGACGTATAGGTAACTGCAAACGATGCGTTGTCTGATGACATGACTAATCTATAATAATATAAACTTATATAAGTATAATATATAAGATATGTTATTGATTTTGATTATAATGTTGATTATAATGTTGATTTTGATTATAATGTTGAACATAGATTCTTATGTTGTTATATGTAGTATCCATAAAGTTTCTTTTGGCTATTTGCCTTTTATAAATAACATCATACTATCGTTTGGGCTATCATAATTTAGAGGTCATGTAGTGAACGTATTAGGAGCCAGGACACTTTAAATCGTAAATCCACAACTTGTCGATACGACGCCCCGAAGAGGCCTCGTATGATTATGAAATTCCCTATTAATATAGTACTTGGTAGTTATAAGTTATATGTCAAAATCTTAAGAAAAGGGTTTTTAATACTTAAACTAAAAGTAGATTGAAACTAGTTTTATGTAGTTATAAGTCTAACTTAAATCGAGCGTATCTAGCTCATTTTAAAGCTGATTTTCTTAGGGAGACTCTCTAAACGAATCTAAACATGTCTACTTTCATTATTCTAAGGCTTCTATTCCATCTCATATGTTTTAGGTGTTGGCTTATGTAATAACATTTTCGGATTTCTTCAAAATAGTTTTTCAGAAAACTTGTGTCGTAAATTGGCTATATCTCCCTTGTTTTCCCATAAAATCATGCGTTTCTGAATCCTAAGATTATCTATACTGAGTCTAGTTTTCAGTTATGCAAGCCATCCGACTCACTTTGTTACAAATCAAACGTTATAACCAAAATGGAGCACTTCAGTCACTGCTGTCCCAAGACAGCAGCTTTGCCTCTCGGTAAACGGGTTGTAACTCCTTCGTTACTTATCGTCACAAGTTCACTCAACTCTCAGAATTTAATTTAAATAGTCCTCTATAAATGTTTCAACTGGCTCAAATTCTCAAAACGCACCTAACATAGTGAGTTTTATAAATGAAATTTGCTACTCAAAATCTTGTTGGTATTAACTAACTTCTCTTGTAGGGCTTATTAACTATAGTAAACGACCTTTATAAATTCCGAAAAAAATAGGGAACATCCCAAGACATATGTGTAAGTCTACTAGAAGCAGCCAAGGCCAAAAATATGTTTACATAGGTTTTACAAATTTGAACTTAGGTCTGATTTTCAAAGTCAGAATCTGAGTTTTTAGAAATAAGCTTTTCATTAACTTTTTCAACACCACAAATATATATAAGTTCTAATATGAACATGGCATGTATTATATATGGAAATACAAGTATGGAAATGAGATTGGCATGCTTAGAAAGTGATGGGAGTGACTAGTGAACAATAAACCGAAAATCAACTAAGAACTCTAGATCTTAAGCTCCAAAATCCTAGCTTATTAACCCTTTAATCCAAGCTTGAAATACCTTTGATGGTGTGTTGTTGTTGCTGAAATAAGGTAGGGAAAAGAGAGGTATTTGGTGATTTATGGTAAAGGATAAGTGAAGTGGAATAAGCTAGTGTTTATATAAGAAATATATCTAAGACACTTGTCTTACTATAAGACCTTGTATGCTAATTCAAGACCAAGTGGTCTTGTGGTTTGCTATATGCACGCCACCTCTCTATGAGGTGGTGAGGTACTTGGCTAGAGGTGGTGAGGTGCTTGGTCCCAGTAATTACTGATGTTAAGCCCTTAAGTCACGAAACTTAAAACCGGGTAACATAAAAATACTATGCTTATAAAAATGTTAAAACTTATCAATATACCCTAATTAAGTATATTAGATGAGTTATAAGTTTAACGGAGTATATAGTTGATTGTTGATTTTGAGTTTACGCGATTTAACTAAACGATAAAAATTAAAAGTAAACGCGTAAAACCATAAAAATAAATAATAGAATTATTGAAGTCGTAAAATGACTTGAAATAACGGATTGTTGAAGTTAAATCTCAAACTCTCTGTCTAAATCACAAAATGGATTACTAAATCGCAAATTGGAAATAGACTTAAATCGCATAATGAGTAAAACTTAAATCGCAAATTGGGAAAACACTTAAATCGCAAAATGAGTACAACTTAAATAGCAAAATGAGTAATACATAAATCGCTTTTCAAGACTTAAATCGCAAATCAGATTTAAATTAAATCGCTTTTTGTATAATAAACTTAATCGCAAATCATACTTGTTTTAAATCACAAATCTTATTTCGCAAAATGACTAAATCGCTTTTTGCAAACTTTTAATATTCGAAGTAACTTTTAATATTAAATCGCAAATTATAAATCGCAAAATGCTATTTCGAAAATTTTGAAATCTCAAAAATTATTTCTTCGATCTAAACCGCAAAATGCATTTTTCAAATCGCAAGAATGTATTCTTATATTCGATTTTTTGCAAAATGTTAAGTTACACACCCTTTGCCCGGTCCGTACGATTGTTTAGATCGAGTAGACCAAGTGTGTAACCCCGAAAGGCACAAAATTACTTAAATCACAAAACTAGATTTGCGATTTACCTAAATCGCAAATGGGTACTCTAAATCGCTTTTTCGATTTGCGATTTAACTTACTGTTCTTTAAAACCCACGTAAAAAAATAATTTTAACACACACAACAACAACACTAACTCATCCCATGTGCTCTAATAACAATTGTATGATATACAATTACCATATCATAATCATATGATAAGATAGAGTTTAGAGAGAGGGAGATTGAGTGAAACCTAGAAAGAGAGAGATTAGGAGAAAGAAGGTAAGATTAGATTAGAATAAGAGTGTTTCACCACTTTTCACCCTTACCTCTAACCCTCATATAGGGAGAGGTATGGTACAAGGTAAACTTATGGTAGGGTGAAGGGTATCAAATACATAATAAAGTAAACTACAAGACCCGACATTACAATGTAAATAACCATGAGTGACGTACATTTTTCTATGATCCTAATAATTATGAGCTTACAATTCTAACATATTATCTTTAATTAGATTCTAGGTGCTCAATTGCATAATTTGAATTCATTGCTTACCTACCTAGGTTCATTTAGACATGCGTCTTCAAAATCTAGGAAAAATAATTTTCAAAAATAAGTTCATTAAAGTAAATGTGTATGGTTCACATCTTCATGCTTTTATAGATTTAGATTAATCTAGGCATTTTAGATTGTGTTTGCTTTGGATTCTATTAAGCTCTTAAAACTTGATTTATGCGTTTAGGAATTACATGAAAGGCATGGAAAGGATATGTTATATATTTTGAGGTTCACTTTACATCAATAGGTGTTAACCTTGGGAGATTATATTTTTCCATGGAGAGAATAATACATGGTGTCAATTACTCACTTAGAGATCCCTTCATGCCATAACATTGCCATTAGGTAGTAACTTAAGCTTAGGACTTTCGTGCAATTGGCATAATTAAGATATTGGGTGTGCTTGATTAGTATATACATATGTAATATTCCTACTCAACTTTGGATGTAATTAGGATTGCATTAGAAATAAGAATCCGCAACGTAGATTTTTTAAAAGTCTTCTCACCATTAGGATTATATATGATTGAAAAATTATACTCACGAATTAAGACTAGTCGCATACGCACTTAAAAGTAATTATATATCTATCACATCTCGCCTTGAACATCTAGGCCCCACTTTACACTCTTATAGTGCTTGTATGTGAAACTAGGTGCTATAACTTGAATATGTATTATGGTTATTTGAGTATGTAATATATTGATGAATGATTGATATATTTGTTCTATGAATATCTATATGATGATGTTGTGCATGTGATTATGTTTGTACTAATCTATGTTTTCAAGTATCCAAATGATAATCTAACCCATGTTGGACTTGAACATGTGTATGTGTTTGTTGCTTGTGTTGCTTTATGTTTGTTTATTGCTAGTTGTAGTCAAGAACACCTTAAAGATAATGCTCTTAACCCATGGATCCCCGCCTTAAAAAAAGGGAGAGCAACAATCTAGCTGGATCACGTTTAAAGATATCTACCTTCTACCTCTACAAAGATATCAACCTTCAAGTGAATGACCAAGATACCGCCTTTTTGATTTGACAAAAGGAGGAGAAGGAAAGCAAAGAGCTAGAGCGTACGGGGGAGAAGATAAGCTACTCATGTTCGGTGAAGACAAAGTTCAAGCTTCACCAAATTACAAGGCCAAGATCAAGACGTAATATACATCAAGAGCGTTCTTCATCTTCGCTATGTTTATAATTCTATTTGCATTTTTGAGATTTTATTTGTCATCATCAAAAAGGGGGAGATTGTTGGTGCAATATTGACTAGGATTTCCTTTATATTTTGACAATGACAAATAAACATTTGCAACACTTGAAATTACAAACGATAGCTAAAATCTGGAAAACCAAGAACTTGTTCCTGGCGCGCTGATGGCGCGTCAGCGCGTGGGCAGCGCGCCAGGGGCTGTCCTGTTTTTGCAAATTTTGTTAGTTGGCTTTCCTCATACCCGACACATGTAGAAACTTCAATAAAGGTATGTACATGACACTTGAGCATTTGGGAACACTCCAAATGAAGGTTAGACTTAGAGGGGAGCACAAAAACAAATTCTCACGACTTTAACAAAAAGCCAACTCAAATATTTTATCAATTTTCTCTAGACAAGGGCGAAACTTATTTCTAAACCTAGTATGCATATACTTTCAACATACCATCAAACGAAAGTATCCATTTAACCTTAATTTAGATTTACGTTGTTCCTAATCATGTAACGAGTTTTACTCCTTTATTGTTTAAACTGGGTCAAAGGTCACTTTGTGTAAACGCATCCTTTTCCGTTATGGGATCATGCATTACTTGAGATGCAAAGCACTTAGCTTTTTTGCATCAAGATGATTAGTGATCAAATTCATTGTTGATTATCATGAATTAAGTCTAAGTGACTATTTGAGTTTGTGGTATTTTGAGGTTAATTATAATTTGAGTTTTCCTACCTTTTTCTATATAAATGATTTACAAACACACACGTGTCTTTTACACAATCACTTCTCGTCTAAAAATTCTCCTATTCATTTGTCAATCCTTTCTACTCAACAAATGATTATACCATCCACACAATCTAAACACTCCTTTCCTAAACCATCCCATAATCACATGTGCCCATCTCTTTTCTCTCTTAATGGCAATGTGATTATCAAACCCAATCAATCCTTTGATTAACATTCTTATCATTATCCTCTTCACAACTTCACAACCTTAAACATTTCCCATATAAACCTTCCCAAGCTTACACATTGTACTTGTTGTGCTTCTTATCCCCTTCGTTTCCAACATAGGCTCCTAAACATCAAATCGTAACATTCTCTACCACACATTCTTTATTCATTCTCTTCTTCATCTCAACATACACAGACATATTCTCTTGAATTCAAACCATACACACACATACACTTAAAGCTTTCTCTATACATCTCTTCCCAAAACACCTCTTAATTTGAATTAAAACTTTACAACATCACCAGTCTTCTCTCACACACTTTGCCTACTCCTCCTCTCATCTCAACCATTCAAATTTGAATTAGATTCTTAGGCTCTAAACCATCAAATCATATCCAACCCATTGCCAACTCATCTCAACCTTATCCTCATCCTCAACATTTTAAATTTGAATCTCAAGCTAAAGAGAGGCTCCTTTCCATCACATCATGCCAACTCATCTATTCTCATCTTTATCCCACATGTCTAATATATTTGAATTTCAAATTTAAATTATACCTCCAACATCCACACTTCCTCTCCAAGCAAAGGAATATTCCTTTGGTATATTCTTTATGCTTTTGGCATATTCCTTTCTATCCTAACCATGCCAACTCATCACCCTAACCATGGTTAGTTTCCATCTAACCCATATACATGTGAGGAATAGCTAAACATACCCTTTTGTCCAATTGTTCTTCTCTATCTCTTTGATATTAGACAAACATCCCCAAAACGCTTTTTACTACTTCACTAACATTTTTATTAAATGGCTATTTGAATTGGTTGACCTTGAGTGTAAGAATGATGGAAAGGTCAAAGCGTGAAGTACAATTAAGAGTTTAGCAAGAGAGGGTAGTTAAAACACCAAAAATCAAAGAGAAAAAAACCGGGTCGGGTTTCTGGTATGCTGATGGCATGCTGACGCATGGCTCACGGGCTGATTGGAAATGCCTAATTTGGTTTTTGACCTATAAATACCCCCTATTGGTTATTGTATTCCTCACCTCTTGCCAAACATTCTTTCTCTCTTTTTCTCTTCTCCTATCCTCTAAGTCTAACACCTCTTATGTTCTTAATCTTCTCAATCTATCATCTAATGAAGAACACATCTCTACAAGAGAGACACACCAGTACTTAATCCACACTTGTATGTTATTAGTTGAGGGTCTTGTTTTTTTATACCCTTTATATTAGAATCGAGTCTCAAGGTAGGTTAGGACTTGATTTAAACAATAAACTTTTTATTCAACTTGGTTGTAAGGGAAGTCTTGTATCTTTGTGACCAAGCCTAGATCATTAGGAATCTAGTTGGGGTTTGGTAAGCTTCTAAAGGGAAGTTCTTAGTGGTCCTAGTTTATCTAAGTGATCCTAGAGGTTAAGTCTAATCACGGGCTCTTAGGGGTGGATTCCGAGGGTGAAATACCGTAGGAAGTAGCTCTTCTTAGTGAGCGTCGATCTTAGTGCATATTGGTGAAGCAAAGTTGTAATATGGTTTATAGTCCACCATAAGAATTATACTAGAGTAATAGTATAGGTTTCGTGGATCCGCAACTAGATGTACAAATGGTATAAACCCTTATACTGGACTAGTAAATATTGTGGTGTCTCTCTCTACTTATTGTTCTTTTAGCTAAGTAGATCATTACACCACTCGGCTCTTTAAGGCTTGAAGTTTTATAAACTTTGAAGAAGTCAAAAAGACCGTATTCACCCCCTACAGTTCTACACATGTCAAACTCCTGTTTACTAGTTCGAATTCTATTGTTGAACATCGTTTTGATATTATCCATTCTGATTTATGGACATCTCCTTTTGTTAGTTCTAGTGGTTCTAAATACTATGTTTTATTTCTTGATCCTTTTTCGCATTACTTGTGGAAATACCCACTTCGTTCTAAGTCTGACATGTTTCAAAAGTTTTTGCATTTCCGTGCATATGTTAAAAATCATTTTAAGTGTGAAATTAAGAGTTTCCAATGTGATCATGGTGGTGAGTTCAATAATCACCAAATACATACCCTATTTACAAATCGTAGCATCTAACTTCGCTTTTCCTGCCCTAAAACCTCTCAACAAAATGGTAAGGCGGAGCGCATGATTAGGACTATCAATAATGTTATCCATACACTTTTATTTCAAGCACATCTACCACCTACATTTTAGGTTGAGGCTCTTCATATGGCCGCCTAGTTGTTAAACTTCCTCCCTTCCACCGCTATCAATAATGATATCCCCTTTACCAAAAATTTTAACAAAGCACCCGACTATTCCCGCTTACGTATATTTAGGTGTGTTTACTACCCTCTCATTCACTCACCTCATAAACTTTCACCCTGTGCCACACCTTGTATGTTCTTAAGTTTTCCCGCATACCATCGAGGGTATCGGTGTCTTGACCTTAAGACAAATAAAATCATCATCTCAAGACACGTTACTTTTGATGAACACCAATTTCCTTACCAGTCCATGACCCCTAATTCGCCACCATCTTATCATTTCCTTGACTCAACACCATCACTTATTACCCAACCTCTCTTCAATAATCCCACACCCAACAACTCTCAATAACCACCAAATAATGACAATCTAACTTTTCCATCACTTCGTACACACTTCCCACACACTGTTCCTAATACTACATATCAAACCTAATCATCTCCTTCCAATCAGGTCCAGCACAAGCCATATCTCTCTAATCCTCCTACTACGCCCCATCAACAGCCCTTTAGGCACACTTCGAGGCCCAATCTTCTAGCCCAGTAACCACGCCTGAACATCAGCCCACTCAAGCCTCCTCGTCTGGCACAACACTCGTGAACCAGGCCCCACCACCTAACGTCAATAACGAAGCCCAAATCCCTCTTTGAACTCATCTCATGGTCACTCGGTCTTAATTCGGCAGTGTCAAACCCATCGATTACCTCTCATTACACACATCTCATATTTCTCCTCTTCCTAAGTACCTTTTATTGCTTTAAATTATCCTCATTGGAGGGATGATATGTATGATGAATATAATGTATTAGTTAAAAATGGTACTTGGATTCTTGTCCCAAGTCCACGTGATGTTAATATGGTTCGCTCTATGTAGTTATTTAAGTATAAATTTCATGCTGGCGGGAGTTTGAGCTGTTACAAGGCTCATTTAGTTGCTAATAGCAGTAGTCAACAATTTGGTGATGATTTTGATGAGACATTTAGTCCGGTTGTTAAACCAGCTACCATCCTTATGGTTCTTAGTCTTGCTATCTCTCGTTAGTGGCCTATTTACCTACTTGATGTGAATAATGCTTTTCTTAACGGTGACCTTTCAGAGACCGTATACATGCATCAGCCACCTGGTTTTGTTGATTCTCGTTATTCTCATCATGTTTGCCTTTTGCAAAGATCATTATATGGACTCAAGCAAGCACCTCGTGCTTGGTTTCAGCGGTTTGCAAGCTATGCTACTCGTGTTTGTTTTTATCACAGTCGGTGTAATACTTCATTATTTATTGAGGTTGCTTATTTAATTATCTATGTTGATGATATCATTCTTACAGCTTCTTCTACCGACTTACTACAGTACATTATAGCTTCTTTGCACTCGGAATTTGATATGACGCTTAATTATTTTCTGGGAATTTATGTTCTTCGTACATCTGCAGGATTATATCTTTCTCAGCAGAAGTATGCTCTTGAGCTTCTTGAGTGTGCACATATGATTAACTGCAACCTTGCTACGACTCTTGTTGATACCGAGTCCAAACTTTATCCTGCAGGCGTTCTAGTATCGGATCCGACTTTATAATGCAGTCTTGCAGGTGGTCCCTAGTATCTTACATTTACGCGTCCTGATTTGTCTTATGTTGTTCAGCAGATATGTTTATATATGCATGACCCGTGAGAGCCACACTTAGTTGCACTCAAATGGATTCTTCGGTATGTTCAAGGGACTTTGGATTCTGGTCTACAGTTGTACGCATCCTCCACTACTTCTCTTATTGCTTAATCAGATGCTGATTGGGCTGGTTGCCCTACCACCTGACGTTTTACTTTTGGTTATTGTGTTTTTCTGGGTGATAATTTATTATATTAGCCGTCTAAGCATCAACACACTCTCTAGTAATGCCAAGGCTGAATACCATGTTGTTGCAGATACTGGCTGGCTTCGCAAATTGCTTCGTGAGTTACAATCTCCTCTGTTTTTCGCAACCCTTGTCTACAGTGACAATGTTAGTGCCATCTACATGTCTACTAATCTGGTTCAGCATCAGCGGACAAAGCACATTGAGATTGACATTCATTTTGTCGTGGCATGGTTACTGCGGGGCATGTGTATGTTCTTCACGTCCATTCTCGTTATCAGTATGCCAATATTTTTACCAAATGATTGCCTTTGAAAAGTTCCATTCCTGTTTGAGTGTTCAAAGGCTCCCCGCTCAAACTGCGAGGGAGTGTTAGTTGATATTATTCTAGACCCATGAGTATTGTTTGTAGGCTTAGCCCATTATGATTAGTTCTAGATTAATCTTCTTGTAACTTTATATTGATGATTTTGTTTAATGAGAATCAAGGAAGAATAACTTCCAATAATTTGGTGTTTTAGTTTTAGTAATATGCATTTATCATTAGCAAATCATAACATGTACACACAAAATGAATAAATTTTTTTACACTCATTGCATTTTGATAAAGACCAAATTGATAACAGTAAAAATAAGCAACCGTAGTTGGATGCTTGTAGTTTAATTGATAAACAAAAGTTTCCTACGACAAAAAGAAAGTAAAACCAGAATTCTTGATATCCCAAACCCCTAAAGTAATCCCCTATTATACAGGGTGCAGATTTCTTCTTTCCCAAACTAATACCAAAAATAAAATAAAAATAACATAAATAACCATTAACTAATAGTTAATGGCAATTAGCCCCGTCGCTTGTAAACTTGGCCCCAACGATTAATATCATTACCCCCGCCTTGAAAAATCACCTTGTCCTCAAGGTGAAAGATGGGAAATTGCTATTGAATCTGCTCAAATATCTCCTATGTAGCCTCTGTCTTTGGTAGTCCCTTCCACCAGATCAACACCTCTTGTTTCCCTTCCACTTTACGAGTTCCCAACACCCTATCTGGCTCTATTACAGGCTTATTTATGTAAGCATCAGGAAAATTCGACTGCACCCGTTGATCCCCAATCATCTTCTTAAGTTGAGACACATGAAAACCCGAATGAATTGCTGAAGCAAGAGGCAACTTCAATCTGTAAGCCATCTTTCGTATCCTTTTCACAACCTCATAAGGACCAAAGAATCGCGGATTATTAGGATTGTAATTCTTATTATGTTGAATGATAATGAATATTGATTTGTTAATTAATTGGGGGTCAGTTTATCTCATTAATATAAACCATCGGGGCGTCGGTTTATCCCATTAACATAAGCCAACTATCTTGTTTATTTTCTTCTTTTTATTTTATTATCGATTCGGTTCGTATCAATTGGTATCAAAGCTGTTTCGATTCTAAGGTTTCAAAAAAGAATTACTATTCATCAGAACACTATTCATCCGTATCACTATTCACTTCCAAAAAATTTTGTTCATCCGAATCACTTTTCACCACCAGGAAATCATCTTGTTCATAAAAAAAAGTTTTAATCTCGGATATCGATGACACATACATGGCCCATATGTGACGAAGATATTGAGACGAGATATTGTTTTAGAGACACGAACGGCCGTTTTACAAAGAGTAACATCTAAGGAACACCTGTTTTTGACACCGATAGTTTAATAGCAGAAGATTGACCAAGCAATAGGATATTTGGCTGAAGGAGACTTGAATGCAGAAAATTATTAGTTTCTTTTATTTTAAAGTAGGTGATCTTGTGTGGATTCACATGAGTAAAGAACGTTTCCCCGGACGGAACGCCAAACTCAAGCAAAGAGGAGATGGTCCATTCAGAATTGTGCAATGCATGGGGAATAATGCTTATAAGGTGGAGTTACTCGGGCATTATGATGTTTCAGCGACTTTCAATGTTAAAGACTTGTCTCCATTTCATGGAGAAAATGAGTTACACTCGAGGACGAGTTTTTTCTCAACAAGGGGGGAATGACAATGTTAGTTTAATAGCAGAAGATTGGCTAAGCAATAAGATATTTGACTGGAGGAGACTTGAATGTAGAAACTTGTTAGTTTCTTTGATTTTAAATAACTTTGAGAGTTTTCTTTCAATAATAAAAGCATGGGTAGATGGAAAGCAATGAGTCACTTTGTAATGAATGTTATTGAGCCTTTATAAGTTTGAAAACTAGTATGTATGGCAGAACATGAAAAGTAATAAACTCCTTTTTTGAGTGACTCTTATTTGTGAGTTGAATTTTGTTCCTCCAAGTGTGTTTAAACTAGTTGTATTGCTGATTCCTTGTGCTCATCTCTGTCTTTTGGTGTCATTTGGTATCACAGCCCAGGTTGAGAATGGTTGGCTGACGCCGTACCCGTAACGTCAACTAGTTGCATCAAGAACCTGACCCGCGAGACATTAAGGTGAATGAGTTGAGACAGCTTGTGCAACAACTCCAGTTGCGTCTCGAGCGCGTGGAGGCGCCTAGGCAAAACCATAATGAGCCAGAAAATGAAGATTCTGAAGATGAAGAATTTAACCCCTTCCATGTTAATGGTAACTCAGAATCTAATGATGAAGATCTCATTATTGGCATAATGATCGAACGAACAATCGTTCCCAACGTGGTGCTAACATGAGGGTAGATATTCTGGTATTTAAAGATAGAATCCAACCCGACGAGTTCATTGATTGGATTCACACAGTCGAACGTGTGTTTGACTATCAAGAAGTCCGTAAAGATTTGAAGGTCAAAATTGTTGCCATTTAGCTTAAGAAACATGCTTCTGTTTGGTGGGAATAATTAAAGCTAAGGAGAGCTCACGAAAACAAACCAAGAATTAGGACATGGGAGAAAATGAAACGTAATGAAACGTGAGTTACGAAAAAGGTTTTTACCTGATGGGTATTTACAGGAAGCATTTCTCCAGTTACATAATTTTGCAGAACGTGATCTATCTGTAGCAGATTACACCGAGGAGTTTGATCATTTAATGTTAAAGTGCGGTATAGCAGATGCCGAGGAGCAAACTATTTCAAGGTATCTTCGTAGGTTGCGAAAATAGATTTATGATGTGGTTATTCTACAGCCCTTTATATCTTATAATGATGTTTATAAACTTGCCACAAAAGTCGAGAAACATGTCAAGAAGAAAGAGGGTCGAAAATCAGTAACTTATGGTATTAGTCGAGGTCCAAATCGAGGATATGCAACTAATAGGGACAGTGGTACACAAAGTACAAAACCGGTTGTAACAAAAGCCTCATACACCCCGCAACCCCATGATGCAGGGGCTGGTACATCTCGTACTAGGCAAAAGTCAGTACAATGTTTCACGTGCAAGGGTCACGGACATATTTCAATTGATTGTCCTAACCAACGAGTTTTTACCCTTGTTGAAGAACCTATAGAAGAAGAATATCAAGAGTTTGATTCGCCTCCTATATTTGATGAACCATTGGAACAGGAAGATGTAATATATGGAGATACAGGAGAACTATTGGTCATTCGAAGAGCATTAGTTGCTGATTCAACAGAAGATAGTGTGTGGCTTCGCCACAACATTTTCCATACGTGGTGCACATCTCATGGGAAGGTTTGTGACGTTATTATCGATAACAGGAGTTGTGAAAATGTTGTTTCCAAAACAATGGTTAAAAAGTTATCTCTTAAAACCGAAAAACACCCTCGTTCGTACAAGCTCTTGTGGCTACAAAAGGGAAAATCTGTTCACGTAGACCAACGATGTCTGGTACACTTTTCTATTGGAGATAAGTATCAGGATGAGGTGTGGTGTGATGTAGTTCCAATGGATGCATGTCACTTATTATTAGGGAGACCATGGCAGTTCGATAGACGGACCATACATGATGGGATGTGAAACATGTATTCTTTCGACAAGGATGGAGGTAAAATTGTTTTGGGTCCTTTAAAATTTATTATTTCATCGCGAACCACAAAAGTAGAAGGTAATTACTTTATGTCCAAATCTGAATTTAGTAAACCTTTTGAAATATCGAAAGTAGCTTATGCTTTGGTGATAAAAGAAGTAAGAAATGATGACCCACCACCACCACCTAATATATTGATCCCCTTATTGAAGAAGTTTCAAAGTGTTTTTCCAGAAGAGATTCTAGCGGGTCTTCCACCCATAAGGACCATTCAACATTGTTTGGACCTCGTTCCAGGTGCGACTTTGCCAAACAAACTGGCATATCGGATGAACCCAACTGAAAATGCCGAACTTCAATGACAAGTGGATAAGCTTTTAAGGAAAGGAATAGTACGTGAAAGCATGAGTCCATGTGCCTTCCCGGTCCTCCTTGTTCCAAAGAAAGATGGGTTGTTTCGTATGTGCGTGGATAGTAGAGCGGTCAACAAAATCACTATAAAGTATTTGTTCCTATTCAACGTTTGGATGATATGCTCGACCAACTTCATGGTGTTAGCGTTTTCTCAAAAATTGATATTTGAAGTGGTTACCATTAAATTCGAATAAGACCCGGTGACGAGTGGTAAACGACATTCAAAACACGAGATGGGTTGTACGAATGGTTGGTGATGCCATTTGGACTCTCCAATGCTCCTAGTACATTTATGTCACACCCCACCAAGGCGGAACCGTAAGGTGTAACATATTAACAAACATCACACAAGATGATAGATAAAACACCATACATGAATTAAGATAAAAGAAAATTATCCAAATTACAACATTTCCCAGTACAAGTTTAAAAAGTACAAATGACAATAACTCAAAAGGAGGTAGACATCTTGAACATGTCCAATTACAATGCACTAAGTTTCCACTTTACGAATGTCACCTGAAAAATACGATAAAAAGGTCAACTATCGAAATAATTGGTGAGCTCTCAGGGTTATGTACACAAAATATAGTTTTAGAAAAGAGTAGATGTCCAAAATAGTTGTCCAAATCGATATCAGTAACCAAAACCAATTGAGAGTCTAAAAATGACTCAAGTTTCCAAAGACAGTTCCCGTTACCCAAAGTAACATAACATAAATAAATGTATATGTATGCTATAGTGTTTATGCGAGGCACTACTTAAACGTATTCATCCTAACCCTTCCAAACATCCAATCAAGTTCCAGTTGTATAGTGTGGCACAAACACTTAGTACTATACACCCTTGTGCGGGGAGTGAGGAGGGGCTAATCTCCTAATAGCGTTATCCATAAGTACTAACGTCTCAATCTCGTTAAGGAGGAAAGTGAGTTAAAAGTAGTGGCGGGTTCCAAGCATACAACAACATACATATTAAGTTCAAGGATCAAAGTTCAACACATCTTTAAATTTCAACAAGTTCAAATAAAGTTCAAAGTTCAACACGTTTCCAAAGTTTAACAAGTTCTAATCAGAGTTCCATACGTTCAAAACAAGTTCAAGTTCAAATATGCTCAAAAGATTAATTACTTAAAGTAATTGTTGGGAATTATACTTTGAGTTGATTATGACAAAACATATTAAAGATGGAGGACCTACAAGACAAAGCTGGAATAACATTAATGCTGATTGAAGATTAGTCAAACAGTATTTAATGCTCAGCTAAAAGATAAAGATCAACATTAATGCTGATTATTAGTCAAATAGTATTTAATGTTGATTTATAGTTTCTTAATTTTATTTGATCTTATCTTGTCTTGTAAACCCTAACCCCTCTAGTATATAAAGAGGGGTAGGCGTCTAGTATTGATCATCCATCATAGTTAGATCTCTCCAATGAGAGTCTAATAGTTATCTTATTAGTTTATGTAATAGTTCATAGTCGACTGATTAAAGTCAAATAGTTTATAGTTTATTAGTTTATGAATAAAAACCTTGTTCATTACATTGTTGTTCTTATTTGTTACTCTGCTGCGTGATCAATGTTATGATATCCTAGATGGGCAAAATGATCTATGAAGCCTACAATTAGGTTTCAACAGTAATTGCATAACAAATGACACATCATGCTTTCCACCCCAAAACATTTAAAACATGTAAAAAGGGGAATGTGTGAAACTCACCATAGAAGTTAGAATGATAATAGGACTTCTCGGGAAACCACACTAAGCAGGCAACCCAAACGAATACGCAACCTTCTACTTGCAACCTAAGGTACGTAAGTATACCTAATTATATCCTATACGATATGCTCGGACAATATTAAGGTTCATTTGTTAAGTATTGTGTTCACATTTGTTTCAAAATATACTTTTATCTCAAAGCACAATTTGTACTAATTTGTCCTTAATTTCCCGTCACTTTAAGTATTTATTTGACCAAGTTAACCAAAGTTTTTGGTCAAGCTACTGCTCCAGGACAAAATTCCAAGTTTTAGGTGTGTCCATGAATTTTACTAAAATTTATTAAGGACTTATACCCGACCATATATACCCGAATCCAAAAATAGCAAAATCTAGACATATAAAAGTATTTTAATGATCAGAGGGTCTAAATAAAAGTTATATGAGTTAGGTCAATGGGAGACTCTAAATAACCCTTACAAGTGTCTCCCATATCAGTTTCAAAGAAAGACTCATTGTGGTTTATGATTTATGGTCATTTTAGTACAAGGGTTAAAAAGAGATTTTCGGGCAAATTTGACACCTTTCACCATTTTGAAAATTTCACTAACCAAACAACCTCATATTTTTACAAAGATTACATTTATGGAAACTAGACTCAAATTAATTGATTTTAGGCTCTGGAATCATGTCAAAACATTTATTTATCATCAACTTATGCTCCAATCAATATGACACAAAAATAAAGTAGAGGGCTGATTGAAATTTCCCTTTGACTAAACAAGTCAAAATACTAACCCAAAATGCAATAACTGTTGATAAAAATATAATGCATAAAAACATTACTAATATTTTTTCACATGTTTACGTTTTGATAATCACAAAATATAAAAACGTTCAACGTAAAATTAAACGTAAACAAGTAATTAGTAGTAAATTCTCATTTCAACAAATACATCACTGAAAGGTATGAATAAATAAATGCTTAATGCATTTTATGATCAAAGGAAATATTTATTCAACCTCACACTTTTAAAAATGTTGTAAGCATTTTATAAATATTACAAAACATTTTTTACAATTAAAAAAAATGTTTTATTTAAAATAAACATTTTGAAATTTAAATTTTCAGACCTAAAACGGCTAGAAAAGTTTCAGAAAATCCCCCTACACAAAAGACAAATTAGGGAAGCCCTAGTCTTGGGCGGCCCCCTTAAATACACGGCCGACCCTCTTAAAATTAAGGGGACCGCCCACTTATTTAAGGGGACCGCCCCTAGGTAGACGCTCCCTTATTTTGTCCTATAAGAACTGGACTTTTCCCTATAATTTTCTCACCTTTTGCACTCATTCTTTCTGTTCTAAATCAGCCCACACATCTCATCAAATACCTTTGATCATTTAATCATAAAGCTTTGTTTCCAAGTGATCCAAGCTCAATTCCTCAAGTGCAAAAGAAGAATACTTCCATCCTCAAGTGAAGAAGTATTACACCTTTGTGTGTTGTTGCAATCTTATTGCATTCATATCATAACTTGTAAATCTTTTGTATATCTTGTATTTATGTGTAGTAGCTAGATCTTGGCGATCTTTGGAAGTATAGAGAGATTGTGGTAATCTTACCAAGTAGTGTTAGTTAGTTGTGGCATAAGTAGTGTGGTGAAGTGAAGTCGTGAAGTTGTGAAGAAGTTGTGAAGTTGTGAAGTCGTGAAGTTGTATTATGATAGATTGGTTCTAGCTAGGATTAGAACTCGACATTTAGCTTTGTGTCGTAAATCGGTGTAAGCAACGTTGTGTACGGTTTTCTCTGCCATAAGGGAGCTTGTTGACATAGTGAAGAAAACTCTCGAGTTAGGTGCTCGGGGAGTGGAGTAGGGCGAAGAGGTGCTTCGTTACCGAACCACTATAAATCATCGCGTTGTGGTTTAATTGTTCTTACTCTTATCTCTTTTCTTACATTATCTCCTCATACTATCATATCAATTATTTAGATAAATATATTGTTCATATTGTGCAAGTGTTAAGTTCATAAAAATTCAAATCTAGAATTTTTTTTTCCAAACAATTCAAAACCTTTAATTAAAAAGCGGTAAACTATTCAACCCCCCTTCTGGTTTTCCACAATTGGTATCAGAGCCATGCTAAACAAGATTTTTAAAATAAATTGTATTTTAAAACTTGAATTGATCTATGTAATCGGAAAAATATTTAGAAGGGCAATCTATGCAAAGACCACCATTATTTGAAAGTGATGGATTTATTTATAGGAAAAATAGATTTGAAACTTATGTGAAGTCAAAAGATCTAGATCTTTGGCATGTTATTACCGATGGTGATTTTCCTCCTATTCAAAATAATCCCGAAACTAAAAAGGATGAAGTTCTACCTTTTCATAAACAAAATGATGATCTTAAAAAGAAACATGCAAAAAATAATAAAGCTAAAATTATAATTTATAATGCCTTGCCACGTAAAGAATACGAAAGAATTTTTATGTGTCTGTTCACGCGCGAGCTCACCCTTTTTTTTGTGTAAATAAACATATATAAATATAAATACACACCAAGGGACGAAATCACGCGAGAGCAATGTAACCGGAAGCAGTATA
>BQNB010089122.1:4793-24716 GCA_026074375.1 Tanacetum coccineum
ATTTACAATTAAGTTTTTAGAATTTTAATTTGTCATTTTTAGATAATTAAGTTAGTCATTTTAGGTATTAATTAGTTTTAAATCACTTTTAAATGTCGTTAGGGTTTTAAAATTATTTAGCGTGCCTTTATATTGCTTTCCCTTAGCGTTTTTAGGTTTAGAAATTCAAAAACCAAAACAAGGTTTTCAATTCACACTTCGTCAGGATACAACATCTCGGAGATAAAATATTGTTTGTCCTCAAGCAATTTTATATCAAACGGGATACTCACTATACTATAATTAATTTGAGATATTTAGGATATATATTTTATTATATATAGACTATTTGGATCGAATCAGTGCGCATAACCTTCCATCCGTTGTCCTTTTTCTAAAAAATTTATTGGTAGATCTGGGACATACTATCATCGTTTCTTTCACAAGTATTATATTCACATCTTCTTACAACAATATATTCTTCGTTTGGTCCTAGCAAATATTTTATAGCTTCAAACATTTCAGTTTTGCAAACCTTTTGGTTAGGCTGCTTGTCATTCCAATTGTCGTCTTTACGCTTCAATAGCCCCTGTCAATTCTTTTCTTCAATATCGCGTATGTCATAGGCTTTGAAGAATGAATCAGTAGCAGTGTCAGGTGGGTTTTCATATTTAGATTCCTTCCTTTCATTACTGTTAAAAATACTGTTATCCACATATCTCTTATTCCAATTTCCATTCATCCATGAGTGAAATAACACCTTTTTAGTTCTTCCATCCACTTTCTTATGGTTTTTGAATGACATGTTTACATTTGATAAGAATTCAAGTGGATCAATCCCCCAGTTATCTCCTTCGTCCAACATATCATCTTCTCCATCGTATGTGTAACACCCCCAAATTGGGTCGCAGCGGAATAAGGGTCCGGGGCGTGTTACTTCTCAGATCAATAACACAAGATATATAAAGAACGACCAAAAAGTCGTTTTAAAACTGATACATTGGATTTAACAAATATTTGATACAAATAGCCCGAAGCTTTAACTTGTTCCTTGTTATTATTACAAAGATACTGGTTCACAACACATGAGTTTCCCAAAACATAATACAACCATATCTTTAGCATGACATCCCAAAACAAAACCACCAATGTATCCTTAGCACCTTATGCTTACTGATCTCCTGAAAAACATTTCTTTAAAACGTCAACAATAATGTTGGTGAATTCATAGGTTTGTTAAATGATATATTGTAGGACCACAAGATTTCCCAAGTGTATGATTTAGCAAACAGATGCAGGACATCAATAAATGTAATTCACGTTGCCCATAGACTCAGACACTGAAGCTGGCTATAAATGAATACCATATAAATGGCCTACACTTCGCCTCCCGTGCTGAGGATGTTCTAACACGCAACTTCACTATGTTCGACATTGGTTTACAATTAACTTAATGTTCGTTTACCCAGTGATAGCTAATCACCCGAACGGGGATGTCAATCCCAATAGATCTATTCATAACATTCATGCTCACAATCCAGTAATTGACAGTTCATGATAATGGGCTTAAATTGGGTTATCGCTACTTAGGCAAACTCGTAATCATATCATAAAAATTAACCACTTGTGTCCAGTTATAAAACAGTGCATGTTTTCCACCCCAAAACTTTGTAAAAACAAATCATGTAAAACAGGGGGCTATGACTCACCTTGAGTTACTGATAATCCAAATATCACAGATAATGCGTCACGCATAATGTCTGACTCGCATTAACTATTTAAACTTAAGGTCGTTATAAAGTACTAATTACATAGGGTAACTACTACCATGATAATTTATATAGATTATTCACCAATCTTAATTGTTTGAGGACAATCATGTTTATAAAAACGTTTCTTGCGCTCACATTTTTGTATTGAGTCGAGTTATCAAAATTTGACATTTTCAAATTTTGGACCTACTGGTGAAAAGTAACTTTTACTGTTCACACCAGATCATAAGTTTATTTATATAGTTTTTGTCGTCGTATAACCCGTAAACGTCGTATTTTATTCGTTATAGCTCCGTTTTTAGCGATTCTTTCGAGCAAGTTCTCGTAATTGAAAGTTCTATTTATTTATGAGGTTTAAAAAAAATAAAAGTTTCTGTCATGGAAATTGTTTATTTTTATAAAATAGTTTCTATAAAGAGTTAATTGTCGTAACTCACGAAATTTATAACTCATTCTATATAATTGATAATTATTTGTTTTCCTTATCATTTTGGAATCTAAAGTTTGTGTATATCTGTTAAAATATACTAAACTTGCTGTTTTATATAATTTTTTATAAATTGTTTTATAAAAATTCTTTTATAAATCCGTTTATTTATCGTATAACTTGTTTTTACCGTATCTTTTTCGTTATTTATCCGTTTTTCAAGTTTCTTACATGCCCGGATTCGTCTTGAGATGTAGTATTTTATAAAATTTAAACCAGTTATTTTTATATGAATTTTGACAGAATATTGATATGACTTTGTTAGTCCATATTTACCTTTGTTTTATACTTTCAACTTTGTAAGTGTGTGCACAGTATTCTATTACTATATAATTTAATATGTTAATACCATTTACTTAGTTCCATTATCATAATATGTCCAAAAAGTCCATGAAACAAGTCCACGCACTCCTCCCATACTGCTCGACTTAAATTTAATACTTTCTTAAGTAACCTTTATTTTAACCAAGTTTTATTAATATCCTTTTAAGCTTTAACCATAGGTGTACAAAGGTATACTTCCGCATTTTATAACTTAATGTTGTGTTCATAATATCATATCCAAAGTCATAAACAAGAATTACATGCATTTGCATTAAATTCTTCCTTGTAAACATATTAAGAAACCTTTAAAACCCTATTTTGCACATACACTTTTTATGCTTAACCAAGAGTGTAAAATACTTATGTGTCTATTTTTATCATGATGTTATCAACAACATATCTTATGTAAAAGTGTACAAAATGATGACAACAAGTAAAAACCCTTTTTACATGTTAAAAATCCTAAATGGTGATTCTTGCTATAAAGAACTAACATATGCATATTAATGATAAATGTAAGAACATAAAGAGTTCTAGATGACCTTATGATGATGAATGATGATGAACAACACAATCTAAACCCTTGTTTAGATTAAAAACCAAAGCTTGCAAGTTTAAAAACCCTAGATTAGTTTGAAAAACCTAATCTTTCTTTCTTTGCTTCAACACTTGAAATTGATTAACCAATGCTTGCAAACATTTTTGTATACCATAGGAATGATGTGTAATGGCTTGTATAGGTTGTAGAAAATTTAGTATGGATTATTATAGATAGGGTGTTTAAGCCGTGGGCTTTGATAAGCACAAAGGAAGAGTTTTGTTGAGTTTTTGGTTAAGTGTTTATGTTGTATGAGTTCTCTCACTAGTATACTTGCACATATATGAGCTAGGATGGTCAAAAAGTTTGCAATAGTGGTCAAGAACAAGATGAGGGTCTTAAGGGGAGTTTATGGTCAAATGAGACACAACATGGCTAAGTTTAATGCAAGGGTAATGTACAAGCCAACTTGGTATGAAAATTGTGTGCTCTATGTCCCATATGTTGTTGTTGTCGTGACTAGGGAGGGGGGAGAAGGCTTCTAGAAGTCTTTTTGCACTTAACTTATTATTTAGTATCATATATGAAAGTTACAACTTGTAGATTTTCATAAAAGTGTGTTTACTTAAAAGTATTTGTGTCTTGGTTTATTTCCTAATGTACAAAGTGTAAGGTGATATTATCTTGTGTAAAATTTAATAAAACTTTGGGTATTGGGTACACTCGTGGGTATTTATTGAAGCGTAGATTAATTAACGTGGTTCCGGGTATGCCTAAACGTACTTTATCGCGAAACATAATAAATTTACGTAACCAATAAAAATAAATGAGCAATGACCATAATTATTCTCAAAATAATTATTTAATACTTGATTGATGTAAACATTTGATCGTTTGATGTCCGATTACATTGAACGATAATTTTTGGCGTACGCAATTTTACTTAATACATGAAATTACAAGCAAATGCGTACACACTAAAAATAAATAGTAGGTTTATCGACGTCGTCAATGACTTGAAAAATGGGGTGTTATAGACTTCCCCCATTAAATGAGCCTTGTCCTCAAGGCTTACGATGCCACACTTGACGACGGTGCCGTCTTGGTGAAGAGGTGTGGGTATTTCTTCTTGAATTGGTCTTCACATTCCCACGTGAACTCATGACCTCTCTTAGAATTCCATCGAACCTTAACTATTGGTAGATGACTTTTCCTCAACCGTTTGACCTCACGATCAACAATCTCTATAGGTTCCTCAACGAACTAAAGCTTGTCATCAAAGTGTAGTCCATCCAACGGAATGGCTAAACATTCATCGACATAGCACTTTTTCAGATTAGACACATGGAACGTATCATGAACCCTGCTCAGCTCCTCCAGAAGCTCGATCTTGTAGGCAATGGATCCAACCCTTTCTAACACCTTAAAGGGTCCAACATATCTGGGGTTTAACTTCCCCTGTTTGCCAAAACGTACAACCCCTTTCCAAGGTGAAACCTTAAGCATAACTTTATCCCCAACTTGAAATTCCATCGGCTTATGCTTCAAATCTGCATAACTCTTTTGGCGATCACGAGCAACTTGCATTCTCTGCTTGATCAGAACAATCTTCTCGGTAGTTTCTTGCACCATTTTTGATCCAGTGAGTTGAACTTCTCCAACCTCAACCCAACAAATGGGTGAACGACACTTTCTACCATACAGTGCTTCAAACGGGACTGCCTTAATACTAGCATGATAGCTATTGTTATAAGAGAATTCAACTAACGGTAAGTGATTAACCCAACCTTTTCCGAAATCGATCACGCAAGCACGTAGCATATCCTTGAGAGTTTGAATTGTCCTCTCGCTCTGTCTATCAGTCTCTGGATGATATGCTCTATTCATGTCCAAGCTAGTACCCAAAGCCTTCTGGAGAGTCCTCCAGAATCTTGATGCAAACCTAGGGTCACGATCGCAGATGATTGAGACAGGGATTCCATGTCTCGCGACCACTTCCTTCAGGTACAATCTTCCTAGTTTCTTTAAGGGATCTGTTTCTCTCATCGGTACAAAGATTGCAGACTTGGTGAGTCGGTTAATGATCACCCAAATGGTATCGAAACCTTGCGGTGATTTGGGAAGCTTTATGACAAAATCCATTGTGATATTGTCCCACTTCCATTGAGGTATTTCAGGTTGTACCAACAATCTTGATGGCCTTTGATGTTTGGCCTTGACCTTAGCATAGGTCAAACACTTGCTAACATAGGTAGTGATGTCAGCTTTCATATTGGGCCACCAATATAGCTTCTTCATATCTTGGTACATCTTGTCAGAACTCGGATGAATAGAGTATTTTGACTTGTGGGACTCGTGCATAATCACAGTCCTCAAGTTACCATAACATGGTAACCAACTCCTGCCATTGAAGCATAGAGTTCCATTCGCTCGTGGTTCTAACTTTTCTGTTCTGAATTTCTTCGGATCTTTAGAATTTTCAACCAACATACCTCCAACATCTTTGTTCTTGAGGTTCTTTGGCTTCCGAGCTTCAGTCTGACCATTCAGAATTTTTTAGGAAGATCCAAGCCAATGGTCATGACTAAGGCTTAAACTCTTAATGGTTGATCTCTCTCCTTCATGCTTAGAGCATCAGCAACAACATTTACCTTTCCTGGGTGATATCGAATCTCACAATCGTAATCATTGAGCAACTCCAACCAACTTCGTTGCCTTATGTTTAACTCTTTCTGATTAAGAATGTGTTGTAGACTCTTATGATCAGTGAACACCGTGCACTAGGTTCCATACAGGTAGTGCCTCTAAATCTTAAGAGCGAACACTACTGCTCCAAGTTCCAAATCATGAGTTGTATAGTTTTTCTCATGGATCTTCAGTTGGCGTGATGCATAAGCAATCACCTTCTCTCTCTGCATCAACACAGCGCCCAAACCCTTCTTTGAAGCATCGCAGTATGCGATAAAGTCTTCACTTCCCTCAGGTAAGGCCAGGATTGGTGCACTACACAATTTCTGCTTCAACAGTTGAAAAGCTGCTTCTTGTTTATCACCCCAAACAAACTTGACCTTCTTCTGAGTAAGCTTGGTCATTGGTTTGGCTATTTTTGAAAACCCTTTAATGAACCTTCGATAATACCCAGCAAGACCTAAAAATTGACGAATCTCCGTTGGTGACTTAGGAGATGCCCAATCTTTAATGGATTTGATCTTGGCAGGATCCACGTGGATGCCCTTACTATCAATCACGTGACCTAGGAACTATACTTTAGGAATCCGAAAAGCACACTTGGAAAACTTGGCATACAACTCCTTCTTAAGCAACTCTAAGATTAGCTTCAGGTGCTCTTCGTGTTCTTGCTTGTTCTTCGAATATATCAAGATATCGTCAATGAAGACAATTACGAATTTATCCAAATATGGTTTGCACACCCGATTCATAAGGTCCATGAATACCGCAGGTGCATTCGTCAAACCAAATGGCATAACTTGAAATTCATAATGGCCGTAATGATTTCTGAAAGCGGTCTTTGGAATGTATTCTTCTTAAACCCTCAGTTGGTGATAACCTTACCTTAGGTCGATCTTTGAGTAGACACTCGACCCTTGAAGCTGGTCAAATAGATCATCAATTCTTGGAAGTGGATAACAGATCTTCACTGTTAGTTTATTCAATTCTCGATAATCAATGCACATCCAGAATGATCCATCTTTCTTCTTGACAAACAAGACCGGAGCTCCCCAGGGTGAGGAACTAGATCTTATAAAGCCTTTTTCAGATAGTTCTTTAGGTTACTCTGACAACTCTTTCATTTCAGAAGGGGCCAATCGATAAGGTGCTCGTGCTACGGGTGCAGCACCAGGTACAAAATCAATTTTAAATTCCACTTGTCGAGTCGAAGGAATACTCGGCAAGTCTTCAGGAAATACTTTAGGAAAATCTCGAACTATTGGTACATCCTTAAGTCGCTTCTTCCCCGACTTGTCTTCAACCTCCTTTGTAGTAACATGTGCCAAAAGGATAGGACATCCTTTTAGCAAATATTTCTGGGTTTTGGTGCACGAGATGATGTTCAATCGTGTGTCATTTCCCCGGTTACTCCCATCACCATGAATGATTAGAGTTTCATTTCTCCAGGGGATACGAACAATCTTCTCGGCACACACAATGATCGCTTGGTACTTCGCCAACTAATCCATACCAATTATAGCATCGAAGCTACCAAGTTCTACGGGCATTAAATTTATGTTGAATGGCTGGTTCAGGAGATTTAATGTACAACCCCTAAGGATAGTGTTTAACCCAATTATTCTCCCGTCAGCTAGTTCGACATCATAATAGTGATCTAAGGTAGATGGCGTGATATCAATTTGGGAACTGAATGCAGTAGACACAAAACTCCTATCGGCACCAGTATCAAATAATATAGAAGCATAGTGGTTGTTGAGAAGGAACGTACCCATCACGACGTTAGAGTCTGGGTTTATCCCTGCATGTCCCACCGCATACACTTTGGCTGGAGCTCTGTCATTACCAACTTGATTTCCACAATTTTTGTTGTTCTTCAACTTTGTACATTCCCTCTTGAAGTGTCCTTGAACTCCACACTTGAAGCAAGTAGATTTCTGGCCTAACCCAGTGCCCCTTTGATTGTTAGTATTGTTGGCATTTCCCGCACTCCTATAGTCACGGGCAAAATGGCCAAATTTGTTGCATTTGTGGCATTTTGGAGCACATGGACCGTCGTGGTGATAATTGCATTTAGCGCATAGGGGTTTAGATCTCCCATATTGCTTCTTTTCACCAGTCCCTGCAGTAAAAGCCTTGCCAGTGTTCTGTCTCTTGTTCTGTTGTTGTTGGTTTTGATTGTTTCGGGAAGTGTTTTCAAACTTCCTTTTGTTCTCAGCCTGTCTTTCAGCAATGGTGCTGACTTTCTTATCCATTAATTCAGTGGCCATTTCAATAGCCTCTTGCATGGTTTTTGGCTTTGATCCTACAATATTTCCATGGATCATGTCGGGTAATCCGCCAACGTACCTTTCAATCTTGACAGACTCCTCCGTAAACATCCTAACACACAGCAGTGCTAGTTCCTGGAAACATTGGTTGTACCCTATCACATCAGTACCCTTCACTTTCAAATTCCACAATTCAGCCTCGAGTTTTTTCATCTCGTTCCTTGGACAGTACTTGTCAGTCATTTTCTTTCTTAGATCGGTTCAAGTCATTGCATATGCAATATCATGACTAACAGTTATTACATGGGAATTCTACCATGTTAGAGCACCTGCTAGAATAGTACAAGTGGAAAACTTAATCTGATTTTCCACAGAGCAGTTGCTTATGCGGAAAACAGTATCCATCCTTTCAAACCATTGAGTTAATTCAATAACTCCCTCAGTGCCTTTGAAATATAGAGGTTTGCACTTCATAAAGTCTTGGTAAGTGCATTCTCGAACAACGCGTTCAGTCCTTCTGCCACCCGTTCCCGAAGTGTGGCTGTCATCGCCATTCCTGTTTGCATCACGTGCTGCCAAAGTGGCAATGACACCTTGGTCAATCATTGCCTGAAGTTGGGCATTAGTGACCGATGTGGTGGTGGTTGTTGTTGGGGATGGGGTTGTTGTGACCGGTGTTGACCTTGTGGCTCGTTTTGGTGCCATTTTCTTCAATCACAAGAAAATACAATACCCGTTAGATTTCATAAAATCATAACCATGACATGACATATACATGATAAATAAAGTGAGATCACATCACACAGTGAAATATACAACTGAATTGTAATCAACAATGATATAACCAAATCGACATTCATTCATAAACAAATTCGATTACAGACGTGACATAATACAACCATTCCATATATAAATTGGAAAACATACATGAATGGTTCAGATACAAAATGATCATAACGATTAGGTTACAAAATAAACATAACAACCTAAAGCCTTACTAGCCAGGATCGAACCCGTAATACTTAGTAGGCTATATACAAAATGACTAGCCATAACATGATATAATTTATGAACTGCTACCAGCCTCCTCTGGCAGCTCTAGCTGTGTAGGACCTCCAGCATGTCCCTGTTGTCCTTGCAATGCGGTAACCTGTCCTTGCAGTGCTGCCACCTGTTCCTGTAGTGTGGTTACCTGTCCCTGTAATGATTGCATCACTGTCAATGTCTGTATAAGCTGCTGCTATTGGGTATGATCAGTTGTCCTCAACTCTCTCATCTCTACAGATCTCCTATGGTCTGCCTTCAGCATCTCTGAAGTCACAACATGTCTCCTGCGATCAGCAGCATGCAACTCTCTAATCTTTGACATCTGACCCAGTACGGTAGTGCGCAGTGACATAACCTCTCCGCGGGTAAGATCACTCGCATCCATCGATCGCCTCCAAGCCTCTCGAGATAATCTAGCCTCTGTCTCCATTAGATGACGTGTATATGCATGTGCTCGTCTGTCTCTAAACAACATACTGAGCCGACCAGCCAATAGTTGTCTCTAACTCTGCTCATCGCCTAACCTCGTATAAATCTCATCCGTGTCTTGCCTAACCCTAGTCTCAAATGTTGTCATATATCGACCCAACTCCATGTCAGTACTAACTGGTGCCCCCTGCAGGGTCTCAACTATCTCATCCCATGAGTCGGTGATCCCATATCCAACATCTCTCTCTGGATCACGCCTAATCTCCCTATCCATAGTAGCTACAAAATCATAGTCTGCCCTAAGATCTCCATCCGGTCTAGCAGCAGCAGCAGATGAGCTCTCTCCTACCTCATATCTAGGACCAAGAGCGATACCTAACCTCTTCCGAGGTGGTAAGGTAACCTCGGGTCTGTCCTCCTTACGGCTAGTATAGGGTACTACCAATGGTGGTGATGAAGTAGGAACTGATATGGGTAAGGGTGGTAGTATCCCTGATGATGGTGCATTTGATCTGGTGGGGGAGAGTATGAAGGGTGGGGGTAATGGTAGAGAATGAGAAGTAGATGCGGCCTCAGCTCTCAGCCAAATCATAGCAGCTCGATAGCCCAATGAACGAATAGGACAAGTTGGTGGTGCTGGAGATAACACATGTGAGGGTGGTGATAGTGGTAGTGACGGAGATGGTATCGGGGATAGTGGTGGGAAAGGAATTTGGGGCAGTGGTAAAGACCATGGAGATAGTGGTGATGCTGGTGGAATAGATATAGCGAGAAGTCTGGCAACCTCTGCATCAGACCATATTGGTGTAGGTACTGGAGCTGGAATAGAAATCCTAGTTGTCACACGATATGTAGGGTGTGGTGGTAGCGTATCCGTAGACTCATCAGTCTCAAATGGCTCTGTCTCCTCCGCAGACAGGGCCTGATCATCAGCTGGTAAAGCCACAACTACAGAGTGGTAGGAGCTAGGTGCTCCTCCTCCTCCTCCTCCTTATCAACCTCCATGTCAACATCATCATCCTTATCCTCCTCCGATGGCTCATCCTCATCGTCTCTGTTATCTCCTCCATCAGCAGGATAGTTAACAGGATCCTCCTCGGGGTCCTCATCGTCATCCTCCTCCGGGTCCGCCTCAGGATCGGACTCCGGGACATAGTCAGGTAACTGAGCAGTGGGTAGGCATCCTCAGCATATGGCTGATCCCCTGCAACAATCTCATCATCAGCATGCTCTGGGCCTGGAACATAATCTGGCGAAGGTGGTGCCAGCTCTGGCTCCTCATGGCTAGGCACGTAATCTGGAGAGGGTGTGGCCTGAAAAGAGGCCTCCACGTATGGGTCCTCGGGCATCTAAGGCAGCTCAAGGTACTCGTAATCATCGGCTCTCGGTGATCCTATGTCTGATAAACCCTCAAATAGGCTGGAAACCTCCGTGTATGTAACCCCTGATTCATCCGAATCTGACATGACTGAATTTGAAAATTCAAAATAGCTTATATTAGTATTTAATATAAGACTCTTATAGTAATATACATTTATATCATAACATGTATATCAATTATGAATGCATCTAGTCCAACCAACTAATGCAACAAGTAGTGTATGCATGAATGTATGCACATATGTATGTCCCGTGTAAAACCCCTTTGTATGAATTCGATGTTTGAAAATGGTTATAGTCCAGCAAAAACATTTGACCTGGTTCTCTATAACCTTGGCTCTTGATACCAATCTGTAACACCCCCAAATTGGGTCGCAGCGGAATAAGGGTCCGGGGCGTGTTACTTCTCAGATCAATAACACAAGATATATATAGAACGACCAAAAAGTCGTTTTAAAACTGATACATTGGATTTAACAAATGTTTGATACAAATAGCCCGAAGCTTTAACTTGTTCATTGTTATTATTACAAAGATACTGGTTCACAACACATGAGTTTCCCAAAACATAATACAACCATATCTTTAGCATGACATCCCAAAACAAAATCACCAATGTATCATTGGCACCTTATGCTTACTGATCTCCTGAAAAACATTGCTTTAAAACGTCAACAATAATGTTGGTGAATTCATAGGTTTGATAAATCATATATTGTAGGACCACAAGATTTTCCAAGTGTATGATAATGCAACAGATGCAGACATCATATAAATGTAATTACGTTGCCCTAAGCTCATGACACTGAAGCTCGACATAAATGAATACCATATAAATGGCCTACATTGCCCGTGATGATGTTTTAACCCGCAACATCCTATGTTCGACATGGTATACGTTCATTTGCCCAGTGATAGCTAATCACCCGAACGGGGATGTCAATCCTAATAGATCTATTTATAACATTCGCGCTCACACTCAGCAATTGACAGTTCATGATAATGGGCTCAACTAGGGTTATCGCTACTTAGGCAACACGTAATCATAATATGAAACTTAACCACTTGTGTCCAATTATAAAACATTGCATGTTTCTCACCCTAAAAACTTGTAAAACAAATTATGTAAAACGTGGGTCTATGAACTCACCTTGAGTGAGCCAATATCGAGTATATCACAAATAATGCGTCATGCAAAATCGTCAGATGCAACCTATTTAATTTAAGGTCATATAAGTACTAATCACATTGGGTAACTACTACCATATATCATTCTATATAGCTAATCACCATCTAATCGTCTTGGTAAAATTGTGTTTAACAAGTTAAAACATTCATAATTACCGTTGTAGTAAAACTGGCGTAACTTTCGCGTTTCGAGTCCGTTTGAGGTGTTTCTTGCGCTCACGTTTTCGTATTAAGTTGAGTTATCAAAATTTGACATTTTCAAAAGATTTTGGACCTACGGGTGAACCAGATCATAAGTTTATTTATATAGTTTTTTTGTTGTCGTAAACCCCGTAAACGTCGTATTTTATTCGTTATAGCTTCGTTTTTAGCGATTCTTTCGAGCATGTTCTCGTAATTGAAAGTTCTATTGATTTATGAGGTTTACAAAAATTAAAGTTTCTGTCATGAATAGTAACTTTTATAAAAATAGTTTTATAAAAGTATTAATTGTCGTAAACTCGCAAAATTCATAACTCATTCGTTATTAATTGAAAATTTTCGTTTCTTATCATTTTGGAATCCTAAAAGTTTGTGTAATCTGTTAAAAATACTAAACTTGCTGTTTTATATAATTTTTATAAATTGTTTTATAAAAATTGTTATATAATCCATTTATTTATCGTATAACTTGTTTTTACCGTTTATTTATCCGTTTATTTAAGCTTTGTTTTTATACTTTCAACTTTGTAAATTACCACAAGTATTCTATACCATATATATTATATGTCATACATATATAAGAGTCCATTAGTCCATCATTGTCCCCATATGTCCATGGTAACAAGATTAACAAGTTTATCAAGTTGATTATGCACATTTACTTGTAGCTTTTCATGTTAATCGTTAAAAACCCTAATCTTTCACTTTTTAAGTTTAACCAAGGTTGTTCATCACTTATACTTCCATTATAACCTTATTTTAGTGTTCATTTAACATCACCAAAAGTCCATAAACAAGATTAACATGTCATTTGCATTACTTTTACTTGTAACATATTAAGTAAACTTTATAAACCCTAATTTGTACATAATCATTTTTACACTTAAGCAACATGGTATAACACTTATAGATCCATTTTAACATGACATTATCAATATCACAACATATGTAAAAGTGTACAAAATGATTATCACAAGTAAAAACTCTTTTTACATGTTTAAAAATCCTAAATGGTGATTTTTGCTATAAAGAAATAACATATGCATATAATGATAAATTCAAGAACATACAGAGTTCTAGATGACCTTATGATGAATGATCATGATAACCAACACAATTTAAACCTTGTTTGTATTTAAAATCAAAGCTTGCAACCAAGAAAACCCTTATTTTCCAAATTAAACCCTAGCTTTCTTTTTCTTGATTAATACTTGAAAATGGTTAACCAAGGCTTGCAAAGACCTTAGTACATCTTAGGAATGGTGTGTAATGGCTTGCATAGATTGTAGAAAAATTTGTATGGATTATGTAAAGGGGTGATTTGTTGCTGTGGCCTAAAGAGAGCCAAAGGGAGAAGTTTGTTTGATTTTTAGTTAAGTGTTTGTGTTGTATGAGTTCTCTTACATGTATACTAGTATTATATGGTAAGACTAGTCAAAAAGATTGCAATAGTTGGTCAAGAAACACAATGAGGGTCTTAAGGAAAGACTTATGGTCAAATGAGACACAATATGGCTAGGTTTAATGCAAAGGTGATGTACAAGCCAACTTGTTATGAAAATTGTGTGCTCTATGTCTCATATGATGTTGTTGCCATGACTAGGGAAGGGGAAAAGGGCTTCTAGAAGTCTTTTGCTATCTAACATAATATTTAGTGAAATATAGGAAAGTTACAACTTGTAGATTTTAATAAAAGTGTGTATTTTGTACATACTTCATGTATTGGTTAATTTTTCTAATGTAACAAATGTAAAGTAATATTAACTTGGGTAAAGTTTAATAAAACTTTGGGTATTGGGTACACTCGTGGGTATTTATTGAAGCGTAGATTAATTAACGTGGTTCCGGGTATGCCTAAACGTACTTTATCGCGAAACGTAATAAATTTACGTAACCAATAAAAATAAATGAACAATGACCATAATTATTCTCAAAATAATTATGTAATACTTGATTGATGTAAACGCTTAATTGTTTGGTGCCCGTTTACATTGAACGCAAATTTTTAGCTTACGCGATTTTACTTAATACATGAAATTACAAGCAAACGCGTACGACACTAAAAATAAATAGTAGATTTATCGACGTCGTCAATGACTTGAAAACACGGGGTGTTATAGACTTTCCCCGTTAAACGAGCCTTGTCCTCAAGGCTCACGATGCAGCACTTGACGACGGTGCGGTCTTGGTGAAGAGGTGTGGGTATTTCTTCTTGAATTGGTCTTCACGTTCCCACGTGAACTCAGGACCTCTCTTGGAGTTCCATCGAACCTTGACTAATGGGATCCGGCTTCGCTTCAACCGTTTAACTTCACGGTCCATGATCTCAACGGGTTCCTCCACAAACTAAAGCTTGTCATCAAAATGAAGTCCATCCAACGGAACGGCTAACGGTTCTTCGGCATAGCACTTTTTCAAGTTGGATACATGAAATGTATTGTGAACCCTGCTTAGTTCTTCTGGAAGCTTGAGTTTGTAAGCAACCTCTCCAACCTTTCCTAACACCTTGAAAGGTCCAACATACCTTGGTTTTAACTTCCCCCGTTTGCCAAAACGTACGACCCCTTTCCAAGGCAAAACTTTAAGCATAACTTTATTCCTGACTTGGAATTCCATCGGTTTACGCTTCAGATCGACGTAACTCTTCTGTCGATCACGAGCGGCTTGCATCCTTTGCTTGATTTGGACGATTTTCTCAGTTGTCTCTTGAATTAGTTCTGGACCGAGGATTTGAGCTTCTCCAACTTTGGTCTAACAAACAGGTGAATGACACTTTTGACCATAAAGTGCTTCGAATGGTGCGGCCTTGATGCTAGCATGATAGCTATTGTTATAAGAGAATTCACCCAACCCTTTCCAAAATCGATCACGCAAGCACGCAGCATATCCTCGAGAGTTTGAATTGTCCTCTCGCTTTGCCTGTCTATTTATGGATGGTACGCAGTATTCATATCCAAATTAGTACCTAAAGCATTCTGAAGTGACCTTCAGAAGTTAGATGCGAACCTCGGGTCGCGATCACAAATGATTGAAACAGGTATTTCATGCCTCGTGACAACCTCCTTTAGGTATATTCTTGCAAGTTTATCCATAGGATTAGTCTCTCTCATTGGTGTGAAAATTGCAGACTTAGTGAGTCGGTCAACAATCACCCAAATGGTGTCGTAGCCTTGCGACATCTTAGGGAGCTTTGTGACAAAATCCATAGTGATGTTGTTCCATTTCCATTCAGGTATCTTGGGCTGTACTAACAATCCTGATGGCCTTTGATGTTCGGCCTTGACTTTAGCACAGGTTAAACACTTGCTAACATAGATGGCGATGTCGGCTTTCATATTGGGCCACCAATATAGCTTCTTCATATCTTGGTACATCTTGTCGAAACCCGGATGTATAGAGTATTTTGATTTGTGGGACTCGTGCATGATCACAGTCCGCAAATTGCCATAACAGGGTAGCCAACCCCTGCCATTGAGGCATAGAGTTCCATCCGCACGGGGTTCCAACTTTTCCGTCCTGATCGCCTCTGGATTTTTAGCGTTTTTAACCAACATTCCTCCAACATCTTCGTTCTTGATGTTATCTGGTTTTCGTGCTTCAGTCTGAGCATTCAAGATTTGTTTGGGAAGATCCAAGCCAATAGTCATGACTAAGGCTCGAACTCTTAATGGTTGATCTCTCTCCTTCTTGCTTAGAGCATCAACAACAACGTTTGCCTTTCCCGGGTGATAATGAATCTTACAATCATAATCACTAAGCAACTCCAACCAACGACGTTGCCTCATGTTCAACTCTTTCTGATTAAGAATATGTTGTAGACTCTTATGATCAGTAAACACCGTGCACTTGGTTCCATACAGGTAGTGCCTCCAAATCTTGAAAGCGAACACTACTGCTCCGAGTTCCAAATCATGAGTCATATAGTTCTTCTTATGAATCTTCAGTTGGCGTGATGCATAAGCAATTACTTTTTCCCTTTGCATTAACACAACGCCCAAACCCTTCTTTGAAGCATCACAATATGCGATAAAATCTTTGCTTCCTTCAGGTAAGGCCAAGATTGGTGCACTGCACAACTTCTGCTTTAACAGTTGAAAAGCTGCTTCTTGTTTATCACCCCAAACAAACTTGACCTTCTTCTGGGTGAGCTTGGTCATCGGTTTGGCGATCTTCGAAAACCCTTTAATGAATCTCCGGTAATACCCAGCAAGACCTAAGAATTGTCGAATCTCCATTGGTGACTTAGGAGATGCCCAATCTTTAATGGATTTGATCTTGGTGGGATCCACGTAAATACCCTTACTATCAATCACGTGACCTAGGAACTGTACTTTAGGAATCTAAAATTCACATTTGGAAAACTTGGCATACAACTCCTCTTTCTTAAGCAATTCTAAGATTAACTTAAGGTGCTCTTCGTGCTCTTGCTTGTTCTTTGAATATATCAGAATATCATCAATAAATACAATCACGAATTTATTTAAATATGGTTTGCACACCTGATTCATAAGGTCAATGAATACGGCAGGTGCGTTTGTCAAACCAAACGGCATAACTTGAAATTCATAATGGCCATAACGGGTTCTGAAAGCGGGTTTTGGAATGTCTTCTTCTCGAACCCTCAGTTGGTGATAACCTGACCTTAGGTCAATCTTTGAATAGACACTCGACCCTTGAAGCTGATCAAATAAATCATCAATTCTTGGGAGCGGATAACCGTTCTTCACTGTTAGTTTATTCAATTCCCGGTAATTAATGCACATCCGAAATGATCCGTCTTTCTTCTTGACAAACAATACTGGAGCTCCCCAGGGTGAGGAACTAGGTCTTATAAAGCCTTTGTCAGATAGTTCTTTTAGTTGCTCTGACAACTCTTTCATTTCAGAAGGTGCCAATCGATAAGGCGCCCAAGCTACGGGTGCAGCACTAGGTACTAAATCGATTTGGAATTCCACTTGTCGAGTCGAAGGAAGACCCGGCAAGTCCTCAAGAAAGACTTCAGGAAAATCTCAAACTATTGGTACATCCTCAAGTCGCTTCTTCTCCGACTTGTCTTCAACCTCATTTGTAGTGACATGTGCCAAAAAGACTGGACATCCTTTTAGCATGTATTCTTGTGTTTTAGAGTACGAGATAATGTGTAGACGAGCCTCGTGTCCCTGGTTACTTTCGTCACCGTGAACAACTATTGTTTCATTTCCCCAGGGGATACGAACGATCTTCTTGGCACACACAATGATTGCTTAGTACTTTGCCAACCAATCCATACCAATTATAGCATCGAAACTACCAAGTTCTATGGGCATTAAAATTATGTTGAATGGGTGGTTTAGGAGATTTAATGTGCAACCCCTAAGGATAGTGTTTAACCCAATTATCCTCTTGTCAGCTAGTTCGACATCATAATAGTGATCTAAGGTAGATGGCGCGATATCCATTTGGGAACTAAATGCAGTAGACACAAAACTCCTATCGGCACCAGTATTAAATAATATAGAAGCATAGCGGTTATTAAGAAAGAACGTACCCATCACGATATTGGAATATGGGTTTATCCCTGCATGTCCCACTACATACACTTTGGCTGGAGCCCTGTCATTACCAACTTGATTCCCACGGTTTTTGTTGTTCTTCAGCTTTGGGCATTTCCTTTTGAAGTGTCTTTGAACTCCACACTCAAAGCAAGTAGGTTTCTAGCCTGACCTAGTACCCCTCTGATTGTTAGCATTGTTAGCAATGGTGCTGACTTTTTTATCCATTAGTTTAGTGGCCATTTTAACAGCCTCTTGCATGGTTTTCGGATTTAATGCTACAATGTTTCCATGGATCATGTCAGGTAATCCGCCGACGTACCTTTACATCTTGTCAGACTCCTCCGGAAACATCCTAACACACATCAGTGCTAGTTCCTGGAAATGTTCGTTGTACCCAATCACATCAGTACCCTTCACTTTCAAATTCCACAATTCAGCCTCGAGCTTTTTCATCTCGTTCTTTGGACATTATTTGTCAGTCATTTTCTTTCTCAGATCGGCCCATGTCATTGCATAGGCAACATCATGACTGATAGTCAAAACATGGGAATTCCACCATGTTAGATCACCTGCTAGAAGAGTACAAGTGGAAAACTTAACCTGATTTTCCACAGGGCAATTGCTTATGCGGAAAACAGTCTCCATCCTTTTGAACCATTGAGTTAATTCAACAACTCCCTCAGTGCCTTTGAAATATAGAGGTTTGCACTTCATAAAGTCTTGGTAAGTGCATTCTCGAACAATGCGTTCAGTCCTTCTGCCACCCGTTCCCAAAGTGTGGCTGTCATCGCCATTCCTGTTTGCATCATGTGCTGCCAAAGTGGCAGTGACACCTTGGTCAATCATTGCCTGAATTTGGGCATTAGTTACCGATGTGGTGGTGGTTGCTGTTGGGGATGGGGTTGTTGTGACCGGTGTTGACCTTGTGGCTTGTTTTGGTGCCATTTTCTTCAATCAAAAGAAAATACAATACCCGTTAGATTTCATAAAATCATAACCATGACATGACATATACATGATAAATAAAGTGAGATCACATCACAGTGAAATATACAACTGAATTGTAATCAACAATGATATAACCAAATCGACATTCATTCATAAACAAATTCGATTACAAACGTGAAATAATACAACCATTCCAGATATAAATTGGAAAACATACATTAATGGTCCAGATACAAAATGATCATAACATTTTGGTTACAAAATAAACATAATAACCTAAAGCCTTACTAGCTGGGATTAAACCCGTAATACTTAGTAGGCTATATACAAAATGACTAGCCATAACATGATCTAATCTATGAACTGCTACTAGCCGCCTCTGGCAGCTCTGACTGTGCAGGACCTCCAGCGGGTCCTTACTATCCCTGTAGTGCGGTAACCTGTCCCTGTAGTTCTGTGACCTATCCCTGTAATGCTACCACCTGTCCCTATAGGGCTGTCACCTGCCCCTACAAGGTGGTCACCTATCCCAGTAGTGGAGTCACCTCTCTCTGTAGAGACTGCATAACTATCAATGTCTGTATATGCTGCTGCTGTCTGGTACGATCAGCTGTCCTCAACTCTCTCATCTCTGTAGATCTCCTATGGTCTGCCTTTAGCATCTCTGAAGTCACAACCTATCTCCTGTGATCAGCAGCATGCAACTCTCTAATCTCTGACATCTGACACAGTACGGTAGTGCGCAGTGACATAACCTCTCCACGGGCAAGATCACTCGCATCCATCGATCGCCTCCAAGCCTCTCGGGACAATCTAGCCTCTGTCTCTATCTGATGACGTATATATGCATGTGCTCGTATGTCTATAAACAACATATTGAGCCGACCAGCCAATAACTGTCTCTGACTCTGCTCATCGTCTAACCTCGTATAAACCTTATACGTGTCCTGCCTAACCCTAGTCTCAAATGCTATCATATGTCGACCCAACTCTGTGTCATTACTAACTGGAGCCCCTTACAGGGTCTCAACTATCTCATCCTACGAGTTGGTGATCCCATATCCAATCTCTCTCTCCGGATCACGCCTGATCTCCCTATCTATAGTAGCTACAAAGCCATAGTCTGCTCTAAGACCTC
>BQNB010089123.1:3560-27486 GCA_026074375.1 Tanacetum coccineum
ACTAATATACATGTTGTGTTATTACATATATCATGTTAAAAATGATGATAAAATATTGTATCATGTTGTTTTGGTGTAAACATGATCATGGGTTAATTAGGGTTTTTATGATTTCTTAATATGTTTTAAGTTAAAGAAATATATATGACAAGTTAATATTGATTATGGACTTATGATAATATTATATGATCACTAGAATGAGGTTACTACAAGATGAGAAAACATGGACACATATGGTTTTTATGTAAAATGATTATATATAAAAACTAGTGATTTATGGTTATTATGAAAATTATAGTTTATTAAATATTATGGAAGACTTGTAAACTTTGGACAAAAGGACTTTGATAGACCTATAGACAAAATATATATATGATATATGACATATATAAAGTGTAAGACTTGTGGTAAAAGTATAAAGTGGTAAAATATAAAAACAAGGCCAAAAATGGACTTAGGAAAGTCATGCAAACATTCTGTCCAAAATTGTATAAAGGTATACTTATAATATATTTTTATAAGATAATACATTTCACGACGATTCCGAAAAGGTAAGAAACTTGTCAAACGGATTAATAACAAAAAAGTTACGTTAAAAACGAGTTATACGTTAATTAAACGGAGTTTATAAAATAAATTTTTAAAAATTATGTCAAACAGCAAGTTGGATAATTTTATCAAATAAAACACATTTTTAGGATTCTAAAATGATAAGAATCATGATTTTTTGATTTATAACGAATAAGTTATGAATTTTGCGGGTTTTCGGTAATTATAAGTTTATAAAAAATAATTTTATAAACTATGAACAGTAAAAACATTATTCATGACAGAAATTTATATTTTTGTAAACCTCATAAAATTATAGAACTTTCAATTACGAGATCGTGCTCGAAAGAATCACCAAATACGATTTAAATAAAACTCACGTCTGGTGTGAACAGTAAAAGTTACTGTTCATCAGGGGACCAAAATTATTAAAATGTCAAATATCGATAACCCATCTTAATACGAAAATATGGGCATAAGAAACGCAAGAAATGGATTAGAAACGTGAAAGTTATGACGATTTTACCAAAAGTATGTTTATAAACATTTTAATTTTATAAACATGTTTTCACTTAAACATTTAGATGGTGATTAGCTATATAGACATATGCATGGTAGGAGTACTTAATGTAATTAGTACTTATACGACCTTAAATTAAATAGGTTGCATCTGACGATTTGCGTGACAGTTATCTGTGATATTTGGATTATCAGAACTCAAGGTGAGTTCATACCCCACGTTTTACATGTTTTTGTTTTTTAAAGTTTTTGGGGTGAAAAACATGCAATGCTTTACAATTGGACACAAGTGGTTAAGTTTCATGTTATGATTACGTGTTGCCTAAGTAGCGATAACCCATATCTGAGCCCATTATCATGAACTGTCAATTGCGGGATTGTGAGCGCGAATGTTATTAATAGATCTATTGGGTTTGACAACCCCGTTCGGGTGATTAGCTATCACTGGACAAACGAACGTATACCATGTCGAATATAGGATGTTGCGGGTTAGAACATCACCACGGGCAATGTAGGCCATTAATTTGGTATTCATACACGTCAAGCTTCAGTGTCATGAGCTTAGAGCAACGTAATTACATTTATATGATGTCTGCATCTGTTGCATTATCATACACTTGGGAAATCTTGTGGTCCTACAATATATGATTTATCAAACCTATGAATTCACCAACATTATTGTTGACGTTTTAAAGCAATGTTTTTCAGGGGATCAGTAAGCAAGAGGTACAAGGGATACATTGGTGGTTTTGATTGGGATATCATGCATTAAAGATTTTGTCGCATTACATTTTGTATAACTGTATGGGCTAGAAATCTTTGTACTTTGAACAAGTGGACAAGTGAAGCTTCGGCTTATGTAACAAATACTTTGTTAAAATCCAATGTATCAGTTTTTAAACGACTTTTTGGTCGTTCTATATACATCTTGTGTTATTGATCTGAGAAGTAACACGCCCCGGACCCTTATTCCGCTGCGACCCAATTTGTGGGTGTTACACGTAGGGCTACCATTGACAAGAATAGAGGCTCTTGAAGATGAAAGGCATGTTTTGATCTAAGAACGCCATTTAAGTCCAAATCCGAGACTATCGAGAATATTTTTGGGTAAAAGGGACTCACCCCGGTAAAATATATAAATCACTCAATCCAATAAGTACAATGGAATGTGACTATCGAGAATATGATCTAAGTAATTCCAGCTAATAGAGTCAAAAGCTTTCTCAAAATCCACTTTAAAAATGAGAAGCTGTTTTTTTCTTTGTATTTAACACATTTGAATGTTATACATGAATTATTCGAAAACAGTAAATCGTCTAATACGGTATTTGTTTTCTTTAACTTTTAAAAAAATTGAATATATTAGGGTATTTTGCTTTATTTTTCGGTTGATTTTAATGTGACTTAATCTTGATACCCGTTATTTTGTCCATGTCATATTCAATTGGGAATACCAGATACCTGCGGGGAAACCCGAAAATCGATGGATAATATTAACCGTGTACCCAACGAGTAATGGGGCGGGTACGGATGTGAATATTATAAACGGGTGCGGGTACGGGTACACTAAAACCAGCCCCGACCCCGACCCGTTGCCATCCCTAAGTCTATGTAGGTGTATCAAAATTGTAGGTACGAGATCTCTTATTAAACATTACATCGTTAGTCCTCATAATATGGAAAAGTGCTCGCTTGGGTCAAAAAAACTAATCAAAGTTACTCTATGGCACAGTCAAATAGCGGTGGGTTTTAAAACCCCACAAGCGGGTTTAGATATACAATTACTTCCAAAACCTCTGAAGTCTTCGATTTCAACATCATTATCTAATTTCTGTCACGCTTGCTAGAATAACTATAATACGTTGTTAGTCTTCGAATATTCTATTATACATAACGAGTTTGTTTATTAGTTTTTTTATGCGTTTTGATTAGGTATGTTGTAAATCTTTGGTAAAACTTGATATTTTAAAGTCGACAAAGTAGAATAATAAATTCTGTTAAATTTTAATACAGTAATAATATTTGGGAAAACCGGACCGGACCGAACCGAACGTATTTCGGTCCGGTCCTCGGTCCATGTTTTTCATGACATTCGGTCTTCGGTCCGGTCCGGTCTTACAAAAAAGACGTTTTGGACCAGTTCGGTCCTCGGTCCGGTCCGGTCTTGGCCGGTCCGGTCCGGTCCTCGGACCGTGCTCACCCCTATTCTGAGCTATGTTATTTTTTACTTACAACGAGGCGTTTACACCCATGCGTTACACCAGACTTGTTTTTTAAGAAAAAAAATGAACTTTTACTTATGTAAAGCATCGTATAACTTCATACATTTGTGCTACTCACAAACATGCTCGGTCAAAAATGTTGAGTTAAATTAAAATATTGGAATTTTATGAAGACAAAAGTATACGTATTGCAAAACTATTCATCTTTCACGATAATAAAATTCGTAACATACAGTCACTTTCGAGTCAAATTTGTTACGTGATTTCTACATCATGTCACATGTGTTTGTAAAATAGAATATATATAATTGTAAGGAATTAAGGATGCAAATGTATCTTTAAATATTGAATAAAGTAACTTTGACTTGTAATCTGAATGCAAAAAAATAGCATGGATGAAAAAAATAATATATAGTCACTACGTAAACATGTCTAACAATTAACAATTGTTCAAAACATGGAGATTGTAATAAATTATTCAAATATGAAACATGTCATTTTAAAAGAAAAATAAACACTTGATATAATCTTTTCTACATCATTCGTACGATCCTACTGATTGTTTAACATATGTCCCTTGAACACTTTCATGTATGTGAGGTGATGTATCATCTATTAGTCTTTGTTTAATTCCACATTAAGCTTGTACATGAACAAAATGCAATCTTCTTCTAGTTTACGACTCAAAAGTTGCGCCATATTGTTCCTTTACTAAACATATATGCCCCTTGCTATAAATATGAGGATGAAGTGGTGTCGGGTTCAAAAATATCACCTACACAATCCTAAATAAAATCATTACTAAACAACACAACATTAATAAGACTCTAAATTAAATGATTATCGAAGTCAACCTAAGGAGCTTCCATAGGGGAAATCGACTTAAGACTGATACTTGTCATTAGCGTAAATGGTTCCTTGAGCTCCAATCACTTCAATCACCCACCTTTTTAACAACATAAAACCCTAGATCAATAAATTTCTAACTAATCTATTAATTCGAATTTTTTAAATAACAAAGTGAAATAAAAGAAGAAGCGTTGGAGATTATCAATGACACGGTGAGTGAAATTAAAAGAAGGATTGATCTGCCACTTTGTTAGTTCATTTTGAAGTCTATTCGTTACAATTTTGCTTAATACCTAATTTATTAGTATATGATTTACTAGTTGACACACAAATTGAAGGAATTAAAACTAATAATAAATAGAAATACTACCTTGCGAGATAAAACGGATGATGTGGTCATAGTGGCGGAGGTGGTTTGTAGGTGTGGACTTCACCGAAGGAAGAGCAAGTAAGTAATAATTTAATATGCTTGTCTTTATTATTAGAAATGCACATCTTAATAATGTAAAATACATGGTTAAGATTCTTACCCTCACATAGGCACCAATGGATATTTTTCTGTTAGTGAACATAAGCATTATCCATATCGTTTGGGTACACTAATCGATGAAAGAAAATTAAATCTAAGTCTTATTTATAGTTGAATATATTGTGTAACCTATAAACATTAAACATAAATGCATGTGAATAGACCTTAAAACTAATTATCATTTAATAATTTAATTTATTACTATATAGAAACTCAATAGACATATATGTTTTAAAAGTTGAAGTCATTAAGACTAAACAATAAATAAGAGGACTCAGTCTTTTATAATATAAGATAACTTTAGTCTGTACATTTGAAAATAGTACAAACTAACCCTTAAACTTTGTATTCTACTAAATTCGAGAAATATATGGAAGCTTTCTTCAGCTTAATATTTAATTAAACAAGATATTTCACCCAACACTATTAAAATGTTGATAGCGAGGTATTAAGTGGTCGTGCGTGGCTGCAAAGCCTAATATCCGATAATTATTGTCTAATGTAGATTTTCGGTCTCAAAGTTACAACTTTACAATTTTTGAAAATTTTTGAAGTTGAATCAAAGTTAGAAAGATGCAAATATTGAAAAGAAATATGACATGAATATAGTGCTTTGCAGCGAAACCTTTAAATGTCATCTATAAATATATCTGATATTTTAAATAAAACACATTGTATCTATTATATATATTTCTTGTAAATATAAATAAAGTCCGTTGAAATAAACTAGACAACTATGGTTAAGAATCAAAATATTATAATTATAAAACCTTACAAAAACAAGGAGTGCTCAGGTATAAGCATTAATTGCGACCCGCCCGGACCAACCCGATCCAAGACCTACAGGTTAAACATTTAATGCGGGGTTGCATTAAGTGCATGACCTGGTCCGGATAACCTGGTCCATACCTGTCATTTAATGCTTCCCCGCTTCAGTTATATCTCGATCTCTCTCTCCAAGTCTTCATTATCACCACGTGTCTCCCCCACCCATCCGCAGATTTAGAAAAACACACACACAAACCATGCGGCGTCCAGAAACACACACACACAAAACAATCGGTGTCTAAAATCAAACGGTGCTTCGATCTTGATTAGATTTGGGGATAATCTTTCTTAGATTTGGGGTCTCTCTTCTCCATCTATTTTTCTTAAACAAGATCCATCGCATGAATTATAGTAAGTTTGTTTTTAATTTTGTTTAATTTCGAATATCGATTTGGGTTTTTTTGTTTTGTTTTTGAGGATTTTGTTAAACTGAAATCTGTTTAAGTTGGAATTCTATGAGGTTGGGTTTAATTATGTTTAGTCTGAATGGGTCTGTGCGAGATGAAAATATTTTTCCTTGGTGTTGAGATGATTCTTATGACGAGTGATGAGAGTGAAGTAAGACCGACGGCGACATGACATTTGAAGATGGAAGATGGTGTTGGGTTTGTGAATCTCATTTAGGGTATTAATCTGATTTAGGGTTTTTTGGATTTGGTTTATGTAATTATAATTTTTTTTTAATTTTAAGTATTGAATTAACGGAGCCGACACCAAAGCTTTTGAGGATCATTTGAGGTGAGTTTAGACTTAAATAACCAAGTTTTTAGGGCTTACTTTGATTATGACTTATGTGAATGAGTTTAGTATGTTTTTTGTTTATAAAATTCAGTTTTTGATTTTTTTTCTATTGTTTTATTTTGGTATGGATTTGTTAAAAGTTATATGATTTTGTTTATTGTTAGGCTTTTTGGAGGAATAGAGTGTTGATCAATGGCCGGTTGCGCCTCGTTGGCTTATTTGCATGGTCAAAATTATTGGTCAGTAGGATGGCTAATGTGGTTTTAAATTGTAGGCGGCGAACGAGTCCACCGTGTTTGGAGAACAAAACAAACAAATAATATTCACTAAAGGCGGTGTTTGGATTAGCTTATTTTGTGATTTTTTAAATAATACAAAAGTAGCTTATTTAAGGGCTTATTGGCTTATCTTTGTGTACACCTTAATGTGGCTTTTTAGATAGGTTAACAGCCAAACGGGGATATGGTTGTTGTGCCATAGTACTCGGCTGGTGGGACGGTGCCATGCTATGGCTCAACCGTACCTTCCTCTCTAGACACATGATATAATACCCTAAACTTAATTATAATAAAAATAAATATTAGATACAAAATAAAACTAATAAGATAGTACTTATCAACTCCTATGTTTGACGTCACTAGTTCTATGACATACTAAAAGTATATTACGTACATAGTATAAGTAAAGCATGTGGTTGAGAATTCAAATAACATATACATTTGACTCGGTTGGTTTCATTAATATTCGGTCCATGATAGCAGCTTCAATCCCATAATATTCGAATACTCGGTTATCCCACGCCTCACCCTTATAAACACGTTCCAAACTAGTTATCTTCATAAACTCAAATCTCAACAAAACCTAAACAAGTTCTAAAATAAAAATCCTCCTGGTACGAAGGTTGTGGAGTAGCACGTATTCGTTTTGGTTCACGAGAGCATTACTCAAATTCTGGGTAGTGATCATTGTTTCGTTTCGGATAGTCCGTTTGGTCCATTCGTTGGTGGTTATTGTTCGTGGTAGGGCTGAGTTTTTGAGTTCATCTATCCCGTACAAGAGTGGTGGTGGGTTTCAAGTATTCAGTTAGTGTTCGCGTTTGGGTTCCGGGTTCAATCGTGCCTTGTTCTCATTCTTGTTTCGGTTTCGATATATTTTCATTGGTCTTAAGCTAATTCTTGATCTGTTATTCATCCTCATTTTATGAGTCGTAAACACGATATATACATACATACATGTTCTAACGTAGATCAGATGAAATGGCAAAAAAAGAATGAATATTGCATGGTTTCTAGAAATGAAATTAGGCAATGAAGGAGTCGAAACGAGCCTCGCTAATTCTCTATGTTAAGTAATATATATGTATGTAACAAACCTTTGCATGAAATCTCTAATACTGTTGGTCCTTGATGATAATTATCATGTATAAAATTATACACTAAACATAGGTATCATGTTTGGTTATCTTTGTTATATTATATTCATAAGAACCAAAATCAAAAGAATACCATTTGCGATGCATCGGTAAGTAGCAGGTCTAAAACATGTTAAATATATGTAAAAGTGGACGCTATTATTATTACTTGAGTATGCATGCTTATTGACGTTAAGATGAGAACATGAAATTCTAAAATTTAAAATGGAGTTTGAAAGCTCGTAACGGTTTAGAAATAAGCTTGATATACTAAGATGATAAGAAGATACATTTACATGAATTTATAATACTACTAGTTATGTCTAACAAATTGATACCTTGGAGACTGTTTATTAATAAACAAATGAAGTATCATGTTTTTGTGTCAATTCATGTTGTATTCTTTTTAAAAATGACATCGCGTTCTTATCAGTTACTGGATATAGTTCAAAATGAGATTATTTAATTTCGTAAATCATTCGTTTTGAGACTTTATTGTATTTCTTTAATAACCATATCAATAACGATTCACATTACAGTACTCCCTTCGTCCTAAAATTATTGTCCCCCGACAAAAAAACACACAGTTTAAGAAAAGTGCGTTTATTACTGCTTATTTCTTACTTTTTGACAGAAAAACAGTTTTACCCTTAGCTATTTAATTAAAGTCTTCTTTAAAGTTTGTAATAATAATTTCTAACAAGGGTAATATAGTAAACTTGATCAAACTTCCCTATCTATTTTTAGTATTAGACAATTAAATTGGGACATCCCAAAAAGGAAACGTGGACAATAAAAATAGGACGGATGGAGTATTATTTTAACGAATTATATAAGCAAAGAAGTTAGCAATACAAATTTTAAGGTAGAAAACTAATACAATAGTGTTAAAGAGTTAATTAACTAATAAGAAACATATGACAAATAACAGTTAGTCGACTTGTTAATTAATAAACATCAACTTTGAAATTCTTGTAGATAATTTGAAGAGGAGGTAAGTTGATTCGATTTGTGAAGTAAGTGTTGACTTGTTTAAGGTACATATATTTTATCATTTCTTTTAAGGATTCTTATGATTTTTGCTCCGTATCTATTTGCCTCGCTGAAATCCCTAATTAAGTTTCCCATCCTATGATTCGTTATTTGTTGCAACCTTATTTGATAACTTCGTTGAGCCCTTTGAATTCGTTTGATACATGCTTTATTTTATATTGCCATGATATAAACTTATCCGTTTTGTTTAGACACGCTCTTCTTTGGACATAATATGTTTCGTTTCGATATGCTATATGAACCATTTGTTTTGTTATGATGCCCAAGCTAACTAGCCACGGAGGTACCATGGCCACGTCATTGAGGCACCAATGACGTGACACTATCTGTGGCGGTGTGATCAGTCCATGGCGTTCTCTTTTGTTTTATGTGCTCTATTATGCACTTGGACATATATGATTTGATTTGTAGGGAGCGTATAGATGCATCCTAGGTACTTTGTTTCGTTTTGTTTTGTTTTGGTGCATGGCTTAGTGTGGTGCCAACACCCCATTGCACATTTATAGGGTGCATCTGGAGCTGCAGCTCCCATGTACAATTTGATATGATATGATATTTATTTGATTGAAGGGTCTAAGCATATGGCATGCTTTAGACATTTGTTTCGAGCTCGGTGGGCATTTCTTTATGTTTTGTTTGACTATGTGTTTCGTTCAGTTCTTATGATATATGATATCTTTGCTACCAGTTTATGGTGGTTCCATTTTGTTTACCTTGCATATTTGATCTATCCGTTTGTTTATATATATGTTCATATCTGTTCACTGAGCTTTAGCTCAGCGACATTTCTTTTCTCTGCGGCAGGTAATAAGAGGGAAGCTGGGTATGAGTGAAGAGTGCTCAGGAGCTCGTAGTGGACCAACTTGATGATAGCTTTCCTATTTCTTTTAAAATCATTTAGACTTTGAAGCTGAATTTATCTTTTGTTTAGACTTTGGAGATTGGATTTATTTTCTCTTGGAAGTCATGATGTATTTGACAATTTATTTCCTTAGTTTTCTTGGTGCTTGTTAACCATTTTTATGAATAAAGACTTCCGGTTAGCGTTGTTTGAGTCCATAAGTGTGACATTTGACCCGTTCTCGGGTGGGGTGTTACAATTATGGTATCAGAGCCAGGTTCGTCCTGTAGAACTTAGGTTATGACCTGTGAGGATTGGCTAGACATTAGGTTTCATTTCCGATTTAGTCACTCTCTTTTGAATTTCGATCTTAACCTCTAATTTTTCTTTGTTTTCGTTCTTAATCGTTTAGATGCCTCCTCGTCGCAATCGTGTGAACAACCGATCAGCATGCTTTTAACTGCTGCTAGCACACAGTTGCAAGACTTGTCTACCAGACTCTTACTGCTCGCATAACCGACGAGATTCGCCAAAATGAGAATAATGGGAATAACGTTAATCGAAGGAATGCTAGACGTGTAAACACTGGGGGTTCGGTAAAGGAAGCACATCCCCCTGATATCCATGAATGAAATTGTGAGAGGTTCCAGAAAATAGAAACCCCAAACTTTCACTCACTTCACCCATTGAAGCAAAAAACTGGATAGCAACATACGAAAGATCTTTGATTTTTGGATGCGTGATCAATTCATCAGTTGGCGACATATAACTGGAGGTGATGCCCACATTGGTTAGCGTTTAAGCAGCAAAGGTTGGTGATGCTTATTTAGCGACGCTACATGGAATGATTTTGGACATCGGTCTTTTTGCAGTATTTTCCATACTCTGAGAAAGAAAAGTGTGAACTGAGTACAAATCTATTCAGTCAACTACCTTTTGAAAACTAGTAACTGAATTTATGAACAGCTAAACACTTTAATGGGGGCTGTGATGACTTTGTAACTTGACAGGATTTGACACTGAGTTTACTGATGTGCACAGTTCAAAGCTGTAAAAAGCAATGAAATCTTCCGTGATAGGTCAAAGAATGAAGAAAACAACAAGAGGGACAGAGACGGCCATCGTATACGACCATCAGAAACTACCCATCACAGGTCTACCAGAGAACTTATGATCAAGGAATAGAGTGACAGATATGGCAAACGTGCAAATGGCAACAGAGACATTATGGAATTAACAGAGCGGTAGTGATAGACAGAGGAAGAGACAGACAGTTAACGACAGTGACAGACGGGTACTGGTACTCAGAGGCATGGAGACCAGAGCACATTCGGGCCAACAATATGGCGTTCTTATGGGTCTTCAAGCCAGAGTGGATACACGATTTGCTCATCTCCCCCATGTAACAATTTGTGGAAACTTTCATCCGGGGAAAGCGTTGTCACATGGCTAACTGTGCTTGTTTTTGAATGTGAAGGTTGGGCATTTGCAAAGATTGTAAAAAGTCGTACAAGCACAGGGTTAATAGAACAACAAAGCCACATCTACGAATGGAGAGTCTTTACATTGACTACTGATCAGGCAGCTAATTCCCCATATCCATGTCGGGAACTCATTATATTATGATCGTGATGTTTGTTGTTTATCCGATGAACAGGTGCGATGCATTCTGTGGTCGTCTCTTGCGTTTTCTAAACTAAAAAATTTAATATTAAAGTCCCTCGAACATTATTGATTAATGCATAATCTATTTCTACCCTATGAAAAAATAATGTGGTTATTAGGTCACGATATAGAGATTGTCCATTGACGTTTTATGATAAGATTCATTCTGCAAATTTGCATCCTTAGAAATTAGTATTTGATATTATTCATAGGAATGGATTTTCTAGCTAGCCGGACTACCATCGACTATCATTCTAAACTGTCTCTTTGACGATTTTGAACAATCCTGAATCATTTACACATGGTTCTCGACCTGGTAAGCCTTTTAAAAGTCATCTCTGCTCCAAACCGAACAATAATTTCCCATGGTTTGAAGTTTCCCTTACATCCAATTAAAGACACTTCGTTGGATGGACCTCGCCTCGAAAGACTTCCCATAGTTACAAAATATTTCCGTGTATTTCCAATTAACTTGCCAGGATGACCACTAGCGTGAAGTCAAAATCACATTGATCTGATTCCTGTGCTCACCCATTTCTAAGCTCCAATATAACACTAAGTGGTATTAAAAGACTAAAAGATCTCGGCAAGAACTTCTAAACGTGTTTTTAGTAGACCCTAAGTGTATCTCCATGGGCGGCGTCCGTTTATAATAGTACAGAAGAAGGATGGTAGCATGAGGTATGGGTAAAGATTAATAGACCAGAATCGTAGTACATTAGAAACATGTATCCACTACCCGAACGACGATTTGTTTTTCAGCATCAGTCAAAATTTTCTAAAGATTGATCTAAGGTCGTATCATCAGCTACGGTAAAAGGAGCAAGACATTTCCAAAACACCTTTCCACTCGTTAGGGTCGATATGAGTTTCTTGTGATGCCGTTTGGATTTGACTAATGCTCCAGCTTTTTTTATGGATTGATGACAATCGGTGTCCTTTCACGATACTTGACAGATTTTTGTCATAGTTTCATTGTACATATTGGTGTCTTCAAAGACTAGGGAGGAGCATGAAGATCATCTTCGTACTGTGTTAGAAATTTTGCGTCAGAAGAAGCTTTATTAAGAATTCTCGAGTGTGACTATTGTTGGGGCAGATGGCATTCTTGGAGTCAAATGTATCACCGATGGCATTTTCTATGTATCCGCTAAATTTGAACTATCGACTAAATGGCCGAACCGACAACAGTTACCAATTTAGAAGCTTTTTTGACGTGCGGGGTATTATTGAAGATTTGTAAGGATTCACTTCTTTCTTCTTACCTTTGACCGAAAAAAAATACAAACTTTTATTTATGCGGAAAGGAGATAAGTTTGTGTAATAGAAGAACGTGAAAAGTTTTGAGGAGCTGAAAAGGGGGGTGGGGGGGGGAAAAGAGATTAGTTTCTTCCCCCTACATCCTGTTTCCTTCTGATACAGCGATACCAATTTATAGTGATGAATCGAAAAATAGTGGCTTAGTTTTTCTTATGCAGCCCTGTAAGGTTAGCGCTTATGCATCAATGCAACAAAAAACCAATGAGTGAATTATCTGACACATTACATGGAGTTTTCCACAGTTGTCTTCGCTCTTAAGATTTGAGACATATTTGGATGGGGAAACTTTGGACCTCTTCACTGATTCACAAAACCTCAAATAGATTTACTCAAAGGAGTTAAATATGAAGCAGAGCATTGGTTGAACTTCAAAGGATTACACGCAAATATTCAGTATCAAAATGGGAAGGCTAATTGGTAGCGACCACTTAGTAGAAGAAATTCCTAAACTTTTGTCTTGTCCTCAAAATTCAACCCGAGATTATCAAAGATCTAGAGCTCATGAAGTCGAGTATGTTTCTGGATATGAATGGGTTATATAGCGAGCATTAGTATTGAACCTAACCTTATATTGCGGATTAATAAGCTCAAAGGAGAAGATGGTGAGCTATGGTCGGTGTGCAGAAATAAGAAGACGTAAGCCAGAAGAATTTGCGACCGATCATGATGTGATATGTACGTACGAAAAAGATTATGTTCCTATGATTGTTGACTGAGGCTCACAGTTTTCCTTTCGCAATTCATCCTGGTTCTACGAAGATGTATAGGATTTAAGCAAAATTTTACTGGTGGAATGGTATGGCATGATGGGCTAGATTTGTACAAAGTCTTAACGAGTCAACAAGTTAAAATCGACATCAACTGTGCAAGTGTATTTCTTACAGCCTCTAGATTTCTGACCTTGAAGTGGATCAATCTCTATGGGACTTTTGTAACAGGGTTGCCTCGCACCTTTAAGAAGATGATGCAATTTTGAGTTTTGTTATCGTTGACAGTCAGCCCACTTTTTGCTATATCGCAAGGTATCAGTTTAGCAAGTTGGCAGAGATTTTAACGCAAAGATTATACGGTACATGGTACGGTCACATAATTGTGTCCTATAGGGATCCACTTTGCACTTCACGTTGTGAAAGGAGTATGCAGATCTTGGGAACGAGACTTATGTTTATTAGCAGCATTCCCCCTCAACGGATGGGCAGACTGAATGTACTATTCCACTCTAAGATATGTTTGAGATCGTGCGCTTGGAGTGGACTGGAAATTGGGACGAATATTTGTGTTTAGTTGAGTTTGCTTACAACAATAGTTGGCATGCAAGTATTAAAGGGGCTCCTTTTGAGCTTTTGTATGGCCGATAATGTAACACCTATTTGTTGGAACGAATTTGAGATGCAGGATTTTTAAATGTCGAATGTGAGGTAACGAATGAAGCAGGTTGACATTGCTAAGAAAGCTTAAAAAAGCTCGCTCACACAAAAGACTATGCGGATCGCATCGAGAGCCTTGGAATCACAACCCGGGGATCAGTGTGTATTCTTAATATTATCTCCGTGTAAGTGGTTTGACGTTTTTGTCTGAAAGGAAAAATTTAAGTCCGCAATTTATTGTTCCGTTCGAAATCTTAGAACGATTGGTGAAGTTTCTTATCGTTACATTACCTTTGCAATATCTCATGTGTCATACGTGACACAGAATCACTATTGAGAGGTTACAACTATCATCCAATCATGTTGTTCATAACCTTTTATAAAAATCGCGAAGATTTGGTCTGTGTCGGAGCCTAGTGCTATTTTAGATCGTCAAGAGCGGTTCATGAAAAGAAAAACATTCCTCTTGTTAATGTTCTTTTTAAAATCATCCCGGGCTGAGGCAACTTGGGAGAACGAAGAAATGAATTGCACGACTATCTACATTACTTTCGCGATCGGTACGCTTCCTGTTTAAGATTCGACATTAATTTCGCGGACGAAATTTTTTTTTAGAGGTAAGAACTAAAAACCCCTAAACTTAATTATAATAAAAATAAATGATGTAAATACAAAATCAAAACTAATAAGATAGTACTACGCAACTCCTATTTTGACGTCACTATTTCTATTACATACGAAAAGTATATTCACGTATATAGTATAAGTAAAGCATGTGTCAAGAATTCAAATAACATATACAATTTGACTCGTTGTTTCCATTAATATTCGCAGCCTCAATCCCATAATATTTTGAATACTCCGGTTAGTCGCCACCGGCCTCACCCTTATAAACACGTTCCAAACTAGTTATCTTCATAAACTCAAATCTCAACAAAACCTAAACAAGTTTTAAAATAAAAATCCTCCTGGTACGAAGGTTGTAGAGGTACACTTTTCGTTTTTCTGTTAAACGAGAGCATTACTCAAATCTGGTATGATCTTTGTTATCGGTTTGGGTTAGTCCCCGTTTTGGTCCATTCGTTTTGTTTATTGCCATGGTAGGCTTGATTTTTGAGTTTCACCTATCCGTACAAGAGTGGTGGTGGGTTTCAAGTATTCAGTTAGTGTTCGCGTTTGGGTTCCGGGTTCAATCGTGCCTTGTTCTCATTCTTGTTTCGGTTTCGATATATTTTCGTTGGTCTTGAGGTAATTCTTGATATGTTATTCATCCTCATTTTGTGTGAGTCGTAAACACGATATATACATACATACATGTTCTAACGTAGATCAGATGAAATGGCAAAAAAAAGACAACGAATATTGCATGGTTTCTAGAAACGAAATTAGGCAATGAAGGAGTCGAAACGAGCCTCGCTAATTCTCTGTGTTAAGTAATATACATGTATGTAACAAACCTTTGCATGAAATCTCTAATATTGTTGGTCCTTGATGATAATTATCATGTATAAAATTATACACTAAACATAGGTATCATGTTTGGTTATCTTTGTTATATTATATTCATAAGAATGAAAATCAAAAGAATACCATTTGCGATGCATCGGTAAGTAGCAGGTCTAAAACATGTTGTAAAAGTAGACGCTATTATTATTACTTGAGTATGCATGCTTATTGACGTTAAGATGAGAACATGAAATTCTGAAATTTAAAATGGAGTTTGAAAGCTGGTAACGGTTTAGAAATAAGCTTGATATACTAAGATGATGAGAAGATACATTTACATGAATTTATAATACTACTAGTTATGTCTAACAAATTGATACCTTGGAGACTGTTTATTAGTAAACAAATGAAGTATCATGTTTTTGTGTCAATTCATGTTGTATTCTTTTTAAAAATGACATCGTGTTCTTATCAGTTACTGGATATAGTTCAAAATGAGATTATTTAATTTCTTAAATCATCCGTTTTGAGACTTTATTGTATTTCTTTAATAACCATATCAATAACGATTCACATTACAGTATTATTTTAACGAATTATATAAGCAAAGAAGTTAGCAATACAAATTTTAAGGTAGAAAACTAATACAATAGTGTTAAAGAGTTAATTAACTAATAAGAAACATATGACAAATAACAGTTAGTCGACTTGTTAATTAATAAACATCAACTTTGAAATTCTTGTAGATAATTTGAAGAGGGAGTAAGTTGATTCGATTTGTGAAGTAAGTGTTGACTTGTTTAAGGTACAGATATTCTATCTTTTCTTTTAAGGATTCTCATGACTTTTGCTCCTTATCTATTTGCCTCGCTGAAATCCCTATTTATGTTTCCCATCCTATGATTCGTTATTTGTTGCAACCTTATTTGATAACTTCGTTGAGCCCTTTGAATTCGTTTGATACATGCTTCCTTTGATATTGCCATGATATGAACTTGTCCGTTTTGTTTAGACATGATCTTCTTTGGACATAATATGTTTCGTTTTGATATGCTATAAGAACCCTTTGTTTTGTTCCGATGCCCGAGCTAACTAGCCATGGAGGTACCATGGCCGCGTCATTAAGGCACCAATAGCATGACACTATCTGTGGCGGTGTAATCAGGCCACGTCATTCCCTTTTGTTTTGTGTGCCCTATTATGCATTTGGCCATATATGATTTGATTTGTAGGGAGCGTATGGATGCATCCTAGGTACTTCGTTTTGTTTCGTTTTGGTGCATGGCTTAGTGTGGTGCCAACACCCCATTGCACACTTTGTAGGGTACATCTGGAGCTGCAGCTCCCATGTACAATTTGATATGATATGATATGCATTTGATTGTAGGGTCTAAGCATGTGGCATGCTTTAGACATTTGTTTCGAGCTCGGTGGGCATTTCTGTATGTTTTGTTTGACTATCTATTTTGTTTCAGCTCTTATGATATACGAAATCTCTGCTACTAGCTTATGATGGTTCCATCTTGTTTACTTTACATATTTGATCTATCTGTTTGTTTATATATCTGTTCACTGAGCGTTTTAGCTCAGCCGCATTTCTTTTCTCCGCGGCAGGTAATAAGAGGGAAGCTGGGTTATGAGTGAAGAGTGCTTAGGAGCTCTTAGTGGACTGAATGGATGATAGTTTCCCCATTTCATTTAAATTGCTAAACTTTGGATTTTGGATTTTGTCTCCCGCTTAAACTCTGTATTGGATTTATTTTCGTTTGAAGGTCATTATGTTCTAGACCTATTAATTCCGTTGTTTTGTTGAGGAGCTTTGTTGAACCATTTTTATGAATAAAGTCTTCCGCTTGCGTTGTTTTGATGCCATAAGTGTGACATTTGACCCGTTCTCGGGTGGGGTGTTACACATGACATCTCTCAAATTGGATCTATTTATCATAAACTTAAGAACAAGCATAAGCTCCATATATGGGCTTAGCCCATATAATAACTACTAGCTTAGAACGTTGAACAAAAATAATTGACTAATAAATTTGCATGTTATAATGTGCGGCAGTCGCTTACAATGGCAATGCGAATGTACAAGGGTGACACTAAAAGAGGTACAAAGCTGATATAATTTTTTTTCCTTTTGTTGTCTTTATAAATGAACCAATTATTTATCAAAACCATGCCATAGCAGGTTGTGATTGTTTTTATGCAGTATCGAGTTACTACTTGATCCCCTGATACCCGTCTCAGTAGAACAAATCAAGAAGAGCTACTTTGTAGGCTGATCGTCTGAGCAAGAAAGATTAGTAAGCATCATTATTATCGTCTAACCTTTATCAATCACCATTCTCGATTTGTCATCTTACAATATCTTTCTCTTATTTTACGCCACTGAATTTTGGCGTGAAGTTGATATCCTCTTAAAGCTTCATCATTCCAATGTAATGACATTTTATGGTGTAGTACAAGATGGCCTGATGGCACATTCGCTATATACAGTGGTGAATGGGTTAATATCGCTTATCATAAATCATAAAGTTATGTGTAAGAAGCATAAAGAAATAATATACGAAGTCTTTTTTGAAGTTTTAATCTGTTTTCCGTGTATCCTTAATTACAAGTATGACTACTTCAACAAAACTATGAATGTGAATGTCACTGACCGCGATATTAAATTCAAACCCGTGAGGATGTTGTACCATAGCAATAGTTGCCACGGTAAGGTTGTTCTTATTTAGTGTTGTAAAGAGGGTATGTTTTATGATCTTCAAGTCTAAATCAAAGCTACCCAAACTACAGCCAAAACTGAAAATCACTTTTAAAAGTGTGAAGATGTATTATGGATCTTTTTAACACAAACCAATACGGTGCAAATAGTCCAGCTTTAAAACGGATCCACGTGGGTGGCGCACGACGCACTCCCACCCCTTGCATCCGGTAGTCCATTTTCGTAAACCCTTTTTTACAACCCTTTTGGTCTATGATTTTATATTTCTCCCACTAAAATATAGACCTTAATCGAGTTGATTGAGGAAGGCAAAATTTATGGGACAGCTTTTGAAAATTACTCCGTGGAAACTATTGATTGTTGTTTGATCATATTCTTGAGTCTTGATGTTAAACCACTGCGGAAGTAGTATATATATGGTTTGATATCAAAGGAAAATTACACAAACTGATCTCATGGCATCAAACCTCTTACTGCTCTCCATCCTCATTCTAAAGCTTCTCATATTCACATGTTTCCCTCTATCTCTTACGATACGAAAGATTTTGAACTTTTTTCTGAAATTTTATCTTTTCATATCTTCGTTTCTTTACTTATAATCATTTTATACACATGTTATTAATAATTTGTTTTCTTATTTCTTGCAAAACAGATGCACAGTCCGTAGGTGTATGCTATGGGCAAGTTGCTAAGAATTTGCCAACTGTGCAAGACGTGGTAAGCCTTTACATAGATGTCAAATTACATAGATGTCAAATTTCGGTACATTCTGTTGGAAATGAAGTTGACCCAGATCTCAAAGGTTTGTGGGATGTCTATGTTGTTTCATTGCTGATGCTTTTGTCTCATATGTTTTTAACTTCTGTTATTTGAAAAAATGTTATTCATGGGCAGCTTCAAGTGTGTCTTCAAGGTAAGGGAAACCGAAGGCTAACAATGTTTTCCAAATGCATCCTGAGCCTGTTTCGCGTATTGTCAGACGAAGAGGTCCAACCGATTATACATATACCGATATTGATACTTATGTAAAGTCCAAATCTTGAGCCGACAGATGTACATGATTTGTTAAAGCAATTAGCAGATGAAAAATTGTTTGAACATGTATTCGAAGCTTCTATTTCGGGGTCTGATAAATCGTTAAAGAATAAGGTATTTTGAACATCTTTTTCAGTTGGATCATTGTGTAGAAGTCATAATTTCATCCCACAGCTTTAAAGGAAACATGTCAAATAGACACCACACCTATTCGCCACCTCTAATATAACAAACATTAGAATGGTTGTGTTCTTAAAGCAACTGTGGTGTCTTACAGGATGAGGTGGTTGTAACTTGGGATCTCCCTCTAATACTTGTGAGTTCTTTAAGACCATCTGTGTTTCCCGCTCTAAAAATGATGTAAGCTTTTATTACCACCTTTCTTCTGTGATCTATGTACGACTTTATAGCTATGCTAATTTATAGACATTTGACTGTCTTCAGGATCTACTAAGTATTCATGACTGAGATTGGATAGTATGCTATGTAATTTCTCAACCAATTTTATTGAAGTTTTTTACCAGAAGAACGACAGAAACTGTAAGTTACTCGTTTCATTTAAATACATGAATAAATTGTTACACGTAGATGCTCAGTGACTTTCTCCATGACACCTGCAGATTACTGAATGTAAACAGATAAGTCGGTGTCAAGATCCCTTTAGGTTTGCCTCTCTCTTAATTATTTCATTATCTTAAGGTCTAATATTGGAATCCTAAATGGTGTGTTTATTCTTTATCATTGAATGATATACTAGGTGCCCTCCAACATATATATGTGAAATATTCAGTATTTTCAAAATGCACTATATCACAATCAAATTTCATGCTATACATTGAAACAAAAACATAGTACAAGTATCTTTTTTTACTTTAAAGCAGATTAAGATGAAAATGTAATAGACAGTTATTATAAAATACATAGGAATTCTTAATCGATTTTCTAGAGTACAAAAAATGCATTTTCTTTGACGTGGAAAACAAATAAATAAAGAGAAAATGGACAGAAAATGGGGGCTTGAGCATCATCAATGACAAAATGTTATTTGACAAAAAATGTTAGATATCTGCTTAGTGCATTGTTATTTTTAACTTATGTTATTTGACAAAAAATGCATTTTTTCATTGCGAAAGTGCATTTTTAGATATCTGCTTAGTGATTACTCACCCGTTCTCTGTCTTAAGTTATTTACAAAAGACGTGTTTACTGAAATCCAGTTATTCTCATGGTTGTTATAGCCTTATCAGTAACATATGAAGTGTTACATCATTTATATTCTTTTTTAGGCATTTGTTATGTAACTAACATGAAGCATGATATCGCTATAAAGTTCAGCGCATAACATACATCAGTTAATGTTATATTTTGAGAGTGGTTATTGTGGAACTGATTTATCTATTGTTTTTCATACAGATTTTATCGACACGCGAGGCTGAAACCTCATCAACTATATGGAAAGTTTAAGCGCATTGTTATGCTTGGCTGGGAATATTTTTGCAGTAGGTAAATAACATGTCTAAGTAATTCTTTTGTGTCTATTTTGTTCAGCTCTTAAATAAGCCCATTAGCTTATGTTGAATTAGCCGGCTGAATACGTTTTACGCCATTTAGAACTGCATAAGCTCTTCAACATAAACTAATTCAAGACGTCTGGGAATATTACTAAACTCATGAGGTCTTTTTCCAGGTTTAGGGATTATGGTGCAACGGGACCGCAGCCCAAGTTTGTTTAGAGTCCCGGGGACCTGCAGAAACACAGCGAGGTTGCGCATTACGTCGCTTTTTATGAGATCGATGTTGTCAATTGTAGGTATCTTTTCAAACAATAAATATAAACAATGGTGCATTTGTGTATACAATACACGTATTTTACAGCTTTACATATTCTTACAGCTTCATATACACGATACTTAAATGTTTCAGGAACACTATGCCTTTTATAATAAAAATGCTCTATGCAAAACGTCCCACAACGAATACGGGTAACCCAAAACGACGCCTACTAAGCGCCCCGCAGCGGAGCACGGGCAAACCTCCTTGTTTGAAAACAAATAACAAACTACAAAACAACGTGTGCATTAATCTGTAAATGAAGACCACAAAACAACAAACGGCTAGTAAGATCTGCAAATAACCCATTCAAGCGAAACACTATTACGAAAGAAAAACTGCTTACCGAGATGTATGTACCGTCTCAAATATCATTTCGGTGTTACTTTCTCCTACATATATGAATGAATAAATAAAAATAATTAAAATTTATACACAACATATAAAATCGGAAAATATGAAAATATGACGGCATATGATATTCGTAATATTTTTTTTTAAGTTAGGTTGTTTCATAGAAGCACTCAATTTGCAAGACACAAAAATGCATCATAGTCCTTACAAAATTTGAAGGCATGACATCAACTTAATCATATAAAATCATAAATTATAACCACATATGAGACTTTAAAGGATATTATAGAGCGCTTAAAAATACATATTATAATAAATGTACACAACCAATACCCATGAACACATATCAGAGTTCAAAGAAATGATTAATTGAAACGGAAAGCTTTGCTCACCGAAAATATATAACCATCATTTCGAGTATCTTGTTGGTGTCAATTTCTCCTACATAAATAAAATAACAAAGATTTAAGAGAATATTTGCCAAAAAACATCATCACATTATACTGCTGCAACCCAAAGACTAAAAGGGCACAACTATAAAACAATGCGCGCATTAATCCACATACTGAAATTGCCACAAAAATAGACGCCAATAAGTCAAAGAAATAAACGGTTTAACCCAAATGCTTATTAGAAACGGAAAGGATTGCTCACCGAGTATGTAAGTATTATCTCAAGTATCCTCTTGGTGTCATGTTGTCCTGCATATATGAAAGAACAAATATTTAATAACGAATCTCTGCTAGGAAACAACACCGCATCACCGAGCTACAACCAAAAGACAAAAATAGAATAACAAACAACCAAAACAATAGAGAAAAAATGCACACATCAACGTATTACATGAAATAAAAAATCAATTTTGTCGAGGAAACACCCATTTTGAACTCACCTGGTCTTTCGAAGCCTGAGCCCAACCTTGATCTAACAACAAAATCTACAAAAATTATTTCATGGAATTTGCAAGTTTGAAAAACCACATATGGAGACTTATAAAATGAGGAGCCTCGATATTAACTTATACGCATCATAGAAAACCAGAACATAAAACCACATATGTGGATTTAAAAGATATCACCAAATGCCTACAACCACAAACTATATAGTGCCAGCTCAGTGTCTTCTATCAATTCCTTGACCCGATCCTATATGTCTTTGGCTGTCTTGTGATGATTGACAAGAGTGTATATGTCAACTGGTAAACTGAGAAGAATGATGTTTGTAGTTTAGATGTCACAACTTTTCCTTAACTTTTCCCAAGGAGTAAGATCTTTCAATTCTTGTGGACGTTTATGCTCTGGTATACTGTGAGTCGCTAGAACAGTAATCTCCTTTTGAATTGAAAAGGACCATTGTTGATCGAATCAATTAACATTTCTCCATTCTCCCCCCTTCAATGTAAAGTAATATACGACTCTTCCAACTATCATACATGCCTTTCTCAAGAATTGGTGGTTATGTTGTTGTTGTTTTAAGTGATTATATGTTATACTTGTCTTGTTTAAAGTCCTCTAAGTCCGTAAAGTCTTGATCTTGAAAGCCTAAAATCTCAATCTCAAATGAAATACTTAAACCACAAAATGATTTTTAAATCAGAAAATAAGAGTATACCTTAAATCGCAACTTATAAACTAAATCACAAAATTTTAGACAAAAGTTACACCGCAACTTGTACTTAAATCGCAAACCTAAATCGCAAAATCTTGGACAGAACTTAAACCACAAGTAGTACTTAAATCGTAAAAGTAAATCGCAAACTATGCAATAATGATTTTTAAATCGGAAAATAAGAGTATACCTTAAATCGCAACTTATAAACTAAATCACAAAATTTTGGACAAAAGTTAAACCGCAACTTGTACTTAAATCGCAAACCTAAATCGCAAAATCTTGGACAGAACTTAAACCGCAAGTAGTACTTAAATCGCAAAAGTAAATCGCAAACTATGAAATAATCCTTAAATCGCAACTTGGATTTTAAATCACAAGTTTAAAATTGCAAGATTAAATCACAAAATGCAATTTCGCAAAATCTATTTCACAAAATCTTAAACCGTAAAATTCTTTCCTCGATCTAAACCGTAATTTTGAATTGCAAGTTTCAAATTGCAAGAAAATATTTCACAAGTTCATATTTTGAAAAATGTCACAACCTTGCGCAATCCAACGATTGTTTAAATCACTTCGAATAATTGTGTAACCCCTTTTAAATCACAAAGTACTTAAATCACAAGCCACTTAAATAAGATGATTTATTCAAAGTTTAAAATGACCAAACATTCATCCACACCCTTTTTGGAGAGTCATAGGGGGGATTTATACCCTATTACATAGCTAACTATCCATATTGTACATTATTAGTCTCTGCATTTCACGCATGGTCTATAGCTAGTCCAATTCAGGTGTAAGATGTCAGTTTTACAAAATAGTAAGGCTAACAATCTCCCTCCAAGATGGTGTCACACGTGAATTGTTTACAATGTTTCTGTTAGGAATCCAGAAAGTGTAAGTCACCCACGACAATTTACCTTATAATGCCGAGTCTTGTTATATACGGTATTATGTATGAAGTATCCCACATCCCTTCCCTAGGTTAACTTGTACACCTTCCTTTCTCTAAAAAAGGAAGGTTAGTATGAAGG
>BQNB010089124.1:16735-27486 GCA_026074375.1 Tanacetum coccineum
TTTTTTCTTTAAATTATAAAAATTCAGCAACAAACTCACAATCGGATTTACAAATTTACAACTTTAAAGTTACAATTAATTAATAATTATTAATTAATAATCTAATAATTTAATAATAAAACATAAAATAAAAGTAAATAAATTAAATAAATGAAACCCGAAAATGGCATTTCATAATTTGAACTTGCCTATTTTTGAAAACAAACTTTGCCTCCCTATATATAATCACCTCTTTCTAGCTATATTACTTCCCAATGCGATGTGGAATTGTCATAAACTCATAACTAGGGGTGGAAACGAGCCGAGCCGAACCCGAGCCTGCCAGAGCTCGAGCTCGGCTCGTTTATATTTTACAAAGCTCGAGCTCGAGCTCGGCTCGTTTCGAGCCTTAAGAATTAAGCTCGAGCTCGGCTCGTGGTATGATATATAAAGCTCGAGCTCGGCTCAGGCTCGGCTCGTTTGTGATGCGCTTGTAAAAAAATAAAGCTTAGCTTCTAATGCTTACTTGTTCGAGCTCGTTTATCTAGAGCTCGTTTATATGTTTTGAGCTCGTTTACTAGAGCTCGTTTAGGCTCGCGAGCCTGGTCGAGCTTTGTATATAAAGCTCGGGCTCGGGCTCGTCTAATAAATGAGCTCCAATTTAGGCTCGAGCTCGGGCTCAAGCTCGTTTTGGCTCGGCTCGTTCGAGCTTTTTAGCGATCCAATCTCGAGCTTCTCACGAGCGGCTCGGCTCGTTTCCACCCCTAGTATGCCGAGTATTATTTGCATGTCCCTTTAAATGGGTCCTATATTTAGGGTCCTTGTATATTGAGGTTACCAGGTAAGTTGAAGCTTGTTGGCTTTGATGTACGTGGCGTAACTGTATATTTGTGGCCTTTACGGACTTGTTCCTCGTCACTCTAATATGTTCACCCAACGAGTTTTGCATCCTGGTCCTTCTAAGACTTTGAGGGCACCTTATCCGTACGTCAACTTAGAGATATGTTGTTACCTCCTAAATGTTACAAGTAGTAGTCGACCTTTTGATTAGCCAAAGAGGATAGTGCAAATACAGGTAGCATTAAATTCTCATCTCTCAAACTAGTCGTCGAATGATACACGAATCCATCACGTCTTCCAACCTGATCAGCACAAAATCTGGATAAGCTTTCCTCTTATCTATATGTAGTGGGTTGCAAAAGTACTTAGACCAGCAAGGCTTCAACATATATAGTAGTAGGCTATGGTTACACTACATGTATCGGGAATTCTGGTGAGCTTCAGGAGTCAGTTTCCTCTTGCCTCTGCAATTGCAGACAACGGTATGATTTTAATTTACGTCAAGTGTGAAAAAATATCATTCAGATCATCGTTAGTGTTTGTGCCTTTTACATATTAAACGTGAACGAAAAAGTACTAATTATGAAGAGAAGTGAGAGATAGAGAGGTGCCCATCTAAGATTGTGTAAACCCACTTTTCGAGTGGGTTACGAATGTTTTCGTTTTATACCCATATCATGCATCTATACCAACAAATTAACGAACCCATAAAAAAACACACCCCGCATGTTTTTGACATAGAATTTTGGTATAACCCTTACGTCCTTGTATTTTATTTTGCTTTATCGTAACCAATAGGTCATACAAGGTTCTGGTTGTTCATGCTTGATCATTAAGGGTTTTTATGCTGTTTTTTAGGTTGGCATCGTCGACTTTAAGGAGCTAATTGGACTACCAAGGATGGAAAGGAGGTGTTCTTTAGGCATGTTTGGCCAAGTAATGCCGAGGTACTTTTCAGGATCTAGTTCATTTTAGTGAGATCTGAATCCGTCTGTCATCTGAAAGTTCAGAGGTACAAAGAGGCTGGTTTGGACACAATTATTTTGGTTGGAGCTGAATACGGAAGTGGTAGTTCTCGAGATTGGGCTGCTAAAGGTCCAATGCTACAGGTAACTAATTATTCAGTTTTAATTGTATTAATACCGCTACGTTACAGGGGGTGAAAGCGGTGATAGCCAAGAGTTTTGAAAGAATCTGATACGTTCGTAATGTCAAAACCAAGTCTTCATCAGAAAGTTGAACAACATGTCATTTGTTTTCCCATGTCAATACCAAGTCTTTTGCCATGCATTATTTTAGGAAGAATAAAGTAGTAACCACTAGTGTTGCACTAGGTCCCATGTTTCCATTATCTCCACTGTCTTAACTTTACTCCTTGTTATCAGGAGATAGTGTTCACTTTAATCCTTGTATTAGGAAATCATGTATTTGTTCTTTGGTTATTTAAGCTTGCAGCATGTAATGAAAATGAAGGAATGAAATGAATTAAAGTCTAGTTTCTCTCTTGTTTCTCATGGAGTCTTGCCCGCTCTAAGGGCCTTATCCTTCCTCTTCTTAATCTACTTCTTGGGAGACTTACCATCTCGAATTGGTATCTAACAGAATCCATCGTAGTAACCTGGTTGGATGGGAATCATCCCACTTTGGTTTAAGGCGGGTGAGGATGCGGATACACTAGGATTGACCGGCCATGAACGTTTCACCATTGACCTACCATCAAAAGCTAGTGACATTAATCCTGGGCAAGATGTTGTTGTTACGACAGATAATGGCAAATCCTTCACGTGTATAGTCCAATTTGACACACAGGTACACTTCACTTCTTTCTGACTGTTTCCTCGAGTGTTGATCATCTTTAAAGGATTATTTTTATAGCATATCAGTATACATCACACATTTCATTTTTGTTGTGGTACCTCTGGCTTTGTGTCATCATTGTCTCAGTTTGTAACCGAAAACCCATTAAGAAATGGCAACTTAATATATAAAAGTATTGAATTTATGTATAAAAATCCTATATTTATGTATATTGTTAAAATGTATAATGACTAAAAGTTGAGAAATCAGAATTATATACAAATGAGTCTTTAAATCAGGAAACTCTTGCATGTCGAATTGACATACTTCGATTTCGATCATGGTGGCATCGTTCCATACGTGATCAAGAACCTGTTAAAGAAATAACGTTTCCTGGATGCTCAAGTTCTAAAATGATAGCAGATTCACCTCTCGACACCTTTTTTCTTTTTGCGCTTTTAGAACCATCTCATACCTCGCTCGATCCATCTCCAGACCAAACAAGATATTACTATCTTTAGTCATTACACTTTGTATCCATGGCGATTGAGCCACATATGCCTTCGCGCCATGAAGTTTAAAAAAACTCGCTTTCTCATAAGCTGATTCATTTTCACCCCTCACACTAGCAGAACCCGAATTGAAAAGTGGCTCTTCAAGTTTATACGACAACCCCACGAAGGAAAGAAACATGCACATTGTCTACGGTCTTCCCAACAAGGTCCGCAAGTCGTTTTCCTTATTGAGAAACAACCAAATCCTAGGGCAGCTCATCATCGCAAGAAAGACAATAAATTTTGTTACTGGTATTACTTAGAAGGGTAAAAATGGACTTGCTGTAATAACAAGTACTTGGATTTTTACGAGGAAAAACATAAGCGTGGAGCGTGTAAGAACAAGTGCAAGTTTACTAGCTTGTACTGACGTACTATGACACCGAGTTTCTACTTTTGGCGTATGATAATTAAGAGCCATTGAGGGTCGTGTGGCAAATGGGTATGCCCGGTGGTCTACGAACCTACTACGCATAACAGCGCATCACATTATTATCATTGGATTGTTCTTAATCGTGCATATGTCGCAACAAAAAAAGAAGGTAGAATGATGATATTGTGAAATCGTTGTTAAAGAAGCCTAGGTAATTTTGCTCGATCAATTTTCATATAATATATTTTTATTGAGTAAAATATATAACTATAACAATTTAGTTAAAAAAACAAACTCGTCCAACTTTTATTTTAAGTTTGACCTCATAGTGTCAAGCCTTGCTCAAAATTTTATTTGTTTACCACATAGAGATGAGATCTAGAGATGCAAATAAATCGGTTAAAACCGGTTTTCGGTTATTAGAAAACCGGTTTTAAAAAAACCGGTTTTTCTAATAACCGGTTTCGGTTTTTCCGAAATCGGTTTTTTTGTTATAAATGTTCGGAATCGGTTTTTTTTTACCGTTACGTTTTTTCGGTTATAACTTTTCGGGGAAGTTCGGTCTTTATACCGGTTCGTTTTTTTTTTTCGGAATTTAAAAACCTTCGAACATTTATTTAATAACTGGTTAGTTTCAAACGAAACATTTAATTAAACAATACACCGGAAACTACTAAACAAATACAATCATAACTAATTAATATGCAACGCGAAACATACTAAAAAAATATACTTGCCATAAAACGTATAATTAAACAATAACAATTATACCACTAAAAATATATAAATACTAATACATTTCGAGCATTTCGGCATTGGCATCACCGCGAACACATATTAGTTGTACTCAAGTATCAAAAAAGATTTTTTTAAAAAAAACAAAACTAATTATTGTTCGGTATATATTAGTGTACTCAATTAGTGTTTTATTTTAAAAAACTTTTTTTTATAAAAACTATAAGTGTTATTTATAAAAACAAATTAGATAGAACTCAAGTAACTCAAGTTGTAAAAACCGGGAGGTATTTTTAAAAACTATTAACAGGTTATAAAAAAGAAAAAAAAAAAAAAACCGTTTTAAAACACCCCGGTTTTTTTTAAAAAAACCGTAAAAAACCGGTAAGAATAAAAATCCGAAAACCGGTCAAACCGGCTTCGGTGTTCTATATAACCGAACCGTTTAAAAAAAAACCAGTTATTTAAAAAACCGTGTTTCGGTTTCTTCTCACCGTTTTTTTTATACAAAACCTGAATAAAAAACTGCAATGTCAAAAGAGAACAAAACACAACACCTTTTGATCAAAAAGACCCAACGGATTATCATAGCCACTCACTATTATATCATTCACTATAAAAAAAACCCACTTTAATCCCACCTATTTATTAAAAATATACAAAACTTTGCAAACGGCAACAAACGTCAACGGCAAAAAATAAACACCATCGCGACGAGAATTCATACAAAATATCTATATAGTTGTGATCAAATTGAATATCCTTTTTCAATAACTTATATTATTTGAATTTTTTTTTCATCATGTCTGAAAAAACACAATAGATTTGTATCAAAATCACCTGTATTGAGATAACAAATCACTATTTGTATTTTCCATAATCTCATGTAATTTTTCAGACGGAACTGAAAAAAAAAATTAAAAAAAAAAGTTCGTCGAAAGTATATCAAAGTGCCCCTCTATAGAAAGATGATATAATTCTCGTCGCGATGGTATGTTTCGTTTTGCGTAACGATTAACGGTTTGTGAGATATTTAATTTTTAAAAAAGAGGTGAAAAGTGGGTTTTATTTAATTTAATGAAAAAATAAAGGATTATGATTGGTTCTTTGGATCTTTACTAAATGTGAGTCTATGTTGAACTTTTCTCTTACCACATATTGTTAAAAAACTTGCCAGCGTTACACATAGACTTAACTTGCAAGACTTCTTAATCATATTCAACATACTCGATTTATGCAACATACAAATAAGGTTAACGTGTTAACACAATATGAACATTATTAGAAGGCTAATTGATTTCCTTAATTATCATTATCAAAATAACCAAATATATATAGCTACAGAGATTATTCTAGAATACGAGCATGCCCACGTGACATTACAAAATAATAATAAACACTATAAAATATATCGACTAATACGCCCCCACAGTTGGAGCGGGAGGAGGCCGTGTGCTCAAACTGGATCGAAATTCTTCAAACAATGCGGAAGGCAGTCCCTTGGTGAAAATATCGGCATATTGAAAACGAGAGGGCACATGTATAACTCGAACCTGACCAACGGTAACCATATCTCGGACGAAATGAATATCGATCTCAATGTGTTTCGTCCGTTGATGTTGAACAGGGTTGCCAGACATATAAACAGCACTAACGTTATCACAGTAGACAAGAGTTGCAGTTGATAAAGGAGAGTGCAACTCACGAAGAAGATTACGAAGCCATGCAATCTCTGCCACAACGTTAGCAATACCCCGGTATTCAGCTTCGGCACTGGAGCGTGAAAGAGTGTGTTGTCGTTTAGCGGACCAAGATAATAAGTTATCACCCAAAAGACACAATAACCTGAGGTAGACCTGCGTGTAGATGGACAACCCGCCCAATCAGCATCAGTATAACCAACCAGAGAGGTAGTGGAGGATGCATATAAGTGAAGGCCTAAATCCAAAGTACCCTAAACATATCACAAGATACGCTTGAGAGCAGCTAAATGTGGCTCTCGCGGATCGGGCATATAAAGGCAAATCTGTTGAATTGCATAAGACAAATTTGGACGTGTAAACGTAAGATACTGAAGTCCCCCTGCAAGACTTCGGTACAAAGTAGGATCTTGAACTGGAACCCTGTCCGGACCCATTTTGGACTCCGTATCAACTAGTGTCCGAGAGGGGTTACAATTAACCATGTGAGCACGCTCAAGGAGCTGAAGAGCGTACTTTCGCTGAGATAAAATTAAACATGTAGAGTGACGAATAGCAAAGATACTAAGAAAATAATTAAGTGCCCCAAGGTCAGTCATGTCAAACTCACGATGTAAAGAATCAATAAGATGCTAAAGAAGTATCGTAGAAGAAGCCGTAAGAAAAATAGCATCCACATATAAAAGAAGATAAGCAACCTGAAATCCCCATCTATAAATAAATAGAGAAGAATCGCAACGATTGTGATAAAATCCGGTCTGTGTGGCATAACCTGCAAAACGCTAAAACCAAGCACGAGGTGCTTGTTTTAGTCCATATAAGGATCTCTACAAACGACAAACATGGTTAGGGAACCTAGTATCAACAAAACCGGATGGCTAGTGCATGTAGACAGTCTCAGATAAATCACTGTTAAGAAAAGCATTCTTAACATCAAGTTGGTGAATCGGCCACTTACGAGACACAATAAGGCTAAGAACTGTGCGAATAGTGGCTGGTTTGACAACCAGGCTAAATGTCTCATCAAAATCAACACCAAGTTGCTGACTACTACCGTTAGCAACCAAACGAGCCTTATAACGGCTCAAAGTCCCGTCAGCATGAAACTTATGCTTAAATAACCACATAGAGCGAACCATATTAACACTTGCAGGCCTTGGTACAAGTAACCAAGTGCCATTTTTTACCAACGCATTATACTCATCATATAGAGCATTACGCCACTAGGGATCTTTTAAAGGGTCAGACGGATTTTTAGGAATAGGAGATATCAAGAAAGTATTTAGAGACAAGCGATCGATAGGTTTGACAATGCCTGATTGCGACCGTGTGATCATGGGATGAGTGCGGGGTGGTTCATTAACTGGGTCGGTATTGGTTTGTGGATTTGGTAGATCGAATATGGGTGGTGGCAGCGGACTGTTTTGGGTTTGGGTTTAGGTGTTGTGTGGTTCGTGACTAGTGGGCTGGTTGGTGGGAAAAGTTGGGCTTGGTGAATTTGGGCCGGTGTGAGGAGGACTTTGGGTTGGATCGATAATTGGTGGAGCAGTTGGGCTGCTCGTTTGGTGTGGGATGTTTGTGGAAGGATTATGTTACGTGGATCAAAACCACCTTTTCGGGGGGACGAGGATGATCAAAGAATATAAGATGAACCATTGTAGTTTAGTAAGAGAAAGTAAAGTGAGGGTGAAAGAAAAACAAACGTATTATTAGGATAATAATGAAAAACAATACTTGAACTTCCACACCCCCATGGAGAGACATGGGGGGTATTTATAGCCTAAACATAAGCTATCTACCCCATGTTTATAATAGTAGTCCCTGCGTTTAGCAGATGATCTATAGCTAGTCCAATTCACGTGTAAGACGCCAGCTTTACTAAAAAGTGAGGCTAACAATCTCCCTCCAAGATGGTTACGTGAATTGGTTACAATGTTTCCTACAAGCAAAAATAAAGTAAAATGATAAGAATGAAGTCCAACATTCCTTGAGATTTTCTTCAATGACCTTGATCTACTTGAATGCTCCAGCTTTATTTCTTCAGCTTGCAGACGAACACACTGTAAAGTACTGCTGAGGATGACTTATAAGTTTTTTCTACCGATGATCTCGGCCTTGATTGGATTTATGCTCATAACTTCTTGACATATCTTCAAAAACTTTCTTCATACACTTCTGGTTATTTTGAAGTTTCTGAATTAGCTGTATGTCTTGAAAAACTTCATTTTCCTGCACTTCTGGTTATGTCGAAGTTTTCTAGAATCTGTTTTTCATTTGTCATCCTTGAAGTTTCCTTATCCGAATACTTCGGCTTTGATATGAATTATGATCTGAACTTCTTGTGCAGTATCTAGTTGAGTTTTTACTCCCTCTCAACTAGCATGCTCTTTTTTCTTCAGCTCCCTCCCAAACAGACACCCTTAAGACTAATTAAGAATCAATGCAAAAAAAAAAAATTATGGACCTCCTTTCTCATTTAGGATACACTGATGGAAGGGATGATATCATCAACATCGTCTCACTTAGGAAGCATTCCAGTCTTGTTCGAATTCAGCCTAAAGTACACATTTTATCCCTTTTACGAAGTCAAAACCGTAACACCAAAGTAACAAGTTGAAGCACTAATCATCTCTGCGGACTAACCTCCGGCATATTTTATAATTCCCGATCAAGTGAACTTGTTGCGCGTCCTTGATGCATACATTTCTCCCTCTAGGAAAGTGCAGATATAAATTGCTACACCAAAGTCAATTAAGTCCCGAGTGTACGCAATTTATCCCTCTATGCAGTCAAAATGATAACATAAAAAATCAACTAAGTACCGGATGTACATATTTCTCCCTCTAAGATGATGACTAACTGAGGAATCATCCTACACATGTGTACATCTTATGCCAACTGGAACTGCTTACTTAGCTTCATAGCCCGTGATTGCATAAGCAATACTCTGTGAGAAGATGTCGGCACTCTCTTTACAAATCTCTCTTGATCAACCCGATCTAAATCTCCTTATCTATTCTGTAGGCTAATACTGTTGACCACTGATGAAGACAACCCGATGAAACGAACCCGAGAATGAAGCAACAATCCCCAACTTGTGACTTAATCTTGTATTATCCGATGAAACGAACCGAAGAACGGTGCAGAGGCAAATCTCTAAGTACCATATACCCGCACCAAAGTATACAAAAAATAAAACACCTCTTGAAAAACTCCTCAACTACGTGAGACACTGAGTACTACAATGTAACTCCTTAAAGTGATAGCTATAACCCGTGAGTACTAAAATGTAACTCCTTACATCAGGTATAACTAGATAAATCAAGTCTTCGTCACAAACCGTATATGCCCGAACAAGTCATCTTTGTTGTAGAGAAAATCAAAGACGAAATAAGTACACTCTCCGTGAAATGCTACTTCAATCCCAAATAAGTAACATCGGACAAGAACCCCGTAGTCATAAAATCCAATACTAGCCATTATGAATGAAGGTGAATTTTGATAAGGATCGTTTTTAGTATAATGTATTGTGTTTGTTGTGTTGTTGTTCGTAAATTTGGATGTATTATGATTGTTAATGGATATCGGATCAAAATATATACCATAAGAACGGCCCGTCCAAGTAATAAAACCCGGTTATGTATACTTTTCCCGTCATGATGTTGTTTTAATACCCGGCTTAATCTAAGAACACGAGCCTAAAATAAATAAACCATAAACATAGTTGGCCCAATCATAACATAGCTCAGCCCATCACCAACAATTGGCTCAACTGTTTGTAAGGGAAACTTGGCCTACTCCATTAATAATACCCAACCCAATTAACATTTTATCAGCCCAACGTAACAACAAAACTTACCCAATCAATATGACACCAGCTCATCAACAACTATCAAACCCTACACAACATATTTGACACCCGGTGGTCGATGGCCTGTTATCTCTACAAAGAATACATTCGGCCCACGTATGTAATCAGAATAACCGGCCCATCATATTGAGAGAGATAACAGCCCAACTCAAAAAAAAATTCAATACTCAGCCTGTTATGTACCTTAGTAATAAATCTTAAATATATATATATAACCTTATCCTAATATCACTCCACATTAACCTAACCCTAATCTCATTATACATCCGCCTCTCTCTCCTCCTATGCAGTCACGACCAAATCTCAATCTCACCAAATCAATATCTTCTATCTTTCATAAAGCTGAACCACCCAAATCATATTATCATTCGTGTAATCAGATCCAAACAAATCTCTTCATGATATTTTTCACATGAAACGAAACAGCCTCAACCCTTTTTGGAGTATACTCGATGCAAAAGCTTCAAGATCTTTATAACAAGGTCTCGGGTAGGTATATGAGTAGTTCATTTTTAGTTTTAATCGAACGAAACAAAATATGGTATATAACTGATTTGTTATAATACTATATTCATTTTTGAATATGGAAGAAAAGATTTTCTTTTCACAGATCAATGATGATTATGGTTCTACCTAAAAAATCTTTAAAAGATTTGAATCAATGGTTGAACACTTCTGAGATCAAGTTTATTTGATTTTGTTGATCCCACTTGAATGGATCTTAAATTCCTTAGCTTATGTAAGGGTAAGTTGTATTGAATAAATTCAAAACAACTATGATAGAAACTTTGATTGTAAATATCAAAGACTATGCAGAATCTAGTCAATGATACTAAGAAGAATTTCAATCAGCCTCAATATAATACGAACACTCTTAATAGTGTTATGGTTTACAAAACCTT
>BQNB010089125.1:0-27485 GCA_026074375.1 Tanacetum coccineum
ACTAAACAATGCAGGCTTCAAAGCTATGATCCTAACTTATTTTAACACATGAATAAACACAAAAACATCACAAAAACTCAAGTTTTATAGACTTAATCAAATAACAGGTGAAATAAACTATAAGCTCTCAGTTCCAAACATCAATGCTATAAAACTTATGATTTTTAGATTCCAACTTAAGCAATGATCAAAAACTGGTTAAAAGACTTTAAAAATGAAGGTTAAATTTTCAAAATGGGTCAAACTAGAACACGCAGTACTAACTATGGGTTAGTACTGCTTGTGCCAAACACCCTTTTAAGTTTTTCAAAGACATTTTAAACTTGATTTTTAAAGATTGAAGCAAACTTTTCCAAATACCAGATGTTTGACAGGTAAATTAGACATTCTTAAGCAAATTCCAACAACAAATAAGCACTTAAATAAGCTACACTAATCAAACAGTATATAAGCTTATAACTAACAATTTTAACTAAAAACTTGCACAAATAAAATTTAAACTATAAGCTAAGCATTTTAAGCACTCAACATTATAAATAAGCAGTAACAAGCATAAATAAGCACGAACAATAAGCAATAATAAGCAGTAAAATAGTAAATAAGCTTGAAAAGTACAAAATGAAAACTTACAAACACCCTTTCTCAAAACAGGGTAAATAATCAAATCTACAAGCTCTAGCTTGTCAAAAGACAAACTAGTGAGGTCTATAAGCTCTTCCCAAGCTAGCTTATCATCCAAAGAAGCTGAGGTGTTTAGAGGGGTAGAACTTTTTAGTATTTTTTAGATTTTTATGATTAAAACAGGAAATAAAAGAGATTAAACTGTAAAATAAGGTTTGATTCAAGAGACAAACAGCTTAGTGAAGCTTTTAGGTAAGATCTACAAGCTGTTTTATAGTTTTTCAAGGCTTAACAACTTATATAAAATGATCAAACACAATATCTTAAAAACATAAACCTCAAACTTTTCCTTAAAAACTTAAACTTTTACAAAGGAAAGGAAATTCAAAATACTTTTAAAGGAAAATTACACTTAAAAAAGAGACTAAAAAAACTCAAAAACTAACTCTTTTCTACAAATGGGATAAGCCCTCTATTTATAAGCCAGATAGAAGCATCTAGGTTCTTGCTTGGTTTTCTTGTGTAAGAGGATTTAGCAGTCATAATCTTGGCCATCTATTCATCTTGTGCTTCCTTAAATCAATAATAGCCCTTGGATATTGCCACGCAATCATTCCCTAATGATTTCCTTGGATTGCCAACGTGTCAGAGCCAAAAACGTCATCCATTGCATCATTTAAGCTTCTAGAATGTGGGTTTAAGTGGGTTTAACCTCAGGGTAAGTGTAACTTTAGGGGTGGAGGCGAACAGTAACAATGGAAGTGGGAGCGAGAAAAACAGATATTGTTTGTTTGGTGCAGGGTGAGAAGTTTGGTGGATTGGCAAGAATGGTCCCTCCATTTATATAAGTATATTTCAACTTTAGTCTTTGGAGGTACAACTTTGGTCCCTGGAGTTTATAACTGGTTTTCACCGTTAGTCCTTAAAGAACTAACGGGGGTGTTATAAAGGGGGTAGAGGATTAACAGGGTTATAAGGGTGATGGTGGGCTAGTTGTTGGGCCGGGGGTTATAAGAATATAAGTGGGATGTCTCGGGCCCACTAGGTGGGTACAGGTGGGCATACTTTTGGCAATTTAGGTTTTCAGGTTTGGTTTTCGATGTTTTTTCCAAATCCACTTCCCGGGGTTGATTTTGACTTGATTTGACTTTGACTTTTTTGACTTGGCTTTGATTTGGACTTTTCTTTGACGCTCTTTCCGTTCTTGTGCTCGGTTTTGTCGATTTGGCTTCTATTTTTGTCCTTTTCTTGGATATCCATTACCTGCACAATACAAATGCAAAATATACAAATACAATGTATTTATGGTACGTTTTTAGTCATTTAAGTCCGGTTTTAGAGGTCAAATGTATGTGTAATTGAACGCATACCAATTAGTTTCTTCCTAGTAATGATAAAATCCGATCTTGAAGACATGGGTGGACTAAAAATGTGTTGTCACTTTTTTAGCATCTGAGGGTTTTACGGATCCAGGTATGGTGGATCCGTCAGTTTCTTTTTCAGTGGATGACCCAACAAAACTCATGGGTTTGTTCCACTTGTTGATGCTTTACTACTATCAAATCCTAGACCTATTTTACAACTAGATGACTTTTGATTACTTAACATTTCTTTTAGTCAATTAGCACTTTTATCAAATTTGACGAACTTAATTTGAGTTTCTTTAAGTTTAGCGTTTTCTAACTTAAGTTCTTGACACGATTCACATATAACATCGATCCCCTTATTTCTTTTAAGTTTCTTAATTTTCTCGTTTAACTATAAAATTTCTTTTTCTAAAAGGTCTCTTTTAGTTTTCAAAATTTATTCTTGTTAATGATTTTAAGCTAATTTCACATAAGTTATCGTATTCTATTTACATACTATCATTATCAAGAGAGGAAGCGTTATCACTATAATAAGAAGAGTTAAGAGTTACCTCATTTGACGATTGAGCCATGAGACAAGTTTCATCGTTAGTTTTGTCTTCGACGTCATTTTCGCTATCGCTCTAAGAACCTCCAATGAAGGCCTTTTGATCTTTGTTGTGAGGTGGTTTTGGACAATCGCCAATAGATGATTTGGATCACCACATCTAAAGCATTTCTGGTCACTCTTTCCTTTCTTCTCATCCCTTTGTCAGAATGACTTCTTTTCATCTCTTGGTTGCCTAACAAATTTACCCTTTCTTCTAAAGAACTTTTTAAAGTTCCTTATGGCCATAGCATATTCTTCGTCATCACTTCCGGATGTCGAAGTTTCATCATCATTAGACTCTTTCTTAGCTTTCAAGGCAATAGACTTAACTCTTTCATGTCTGCCTCTATATATTTCAGAATCTTTTTCCATGACAATTTCATGTACTTTTTGATTTCCGATAAGCTCATCTAGGGCTAGTGATAACAAATCTTTTGATTCTTAAATCGCTGTGACCTTTGCTCTCCATTTAGGATGTAGAGCCCTAAGAAACTTCCTAACATAGTTCTTGCTAGAGAAACATTCATCAAGAGTTTTAAGACTAGTAATAATAGTGTTAAATCTAGCAAAACCGCTATCAATAGATTCTTCTTCAAGGATAGTAAATTGTTCATATTGTTGAACAAGAAGATCAGTTTTATTATCCTTTACTTGGCTATTACCTTGATGTGTGATTAACAACGATTACCAAATATCTTTATCCGTTTTACACATAAAAATTCTTTCGGTTTTCTTTTTAGGTAAAGCATTATAAAGAACCATTTTAGCTTCATTATTTTTAGCAAGTTTCTTTTTAAGATAATCGGATTGTTCTTCAAAAGGAACTATTTCTAAAGTTTGGGTTTCTTTGTTTCTGGTAAGCGGTGGAAAATCACCATTCAAGATAATGTGCAAAAGATCTAAATCTTTTGCTTTCACATAAGTTTCAAATCAATTTTTCTAATATATAAAATGATCACTTTTAAAAAGTGGTGGTCTTTTCATAGATTTCCCTTCTAGATATTTATCCGAATTCATAGATCGATTCAAGCTTTAATATACAATACACGTTAAAGATCTTGAGTGACCTTGACTTTTGATACCAATTGTGGAAACTAGAAGGGGGAGGGGTGAATAGTTTTTACCTTTTTATTATTTAAAACTTAGATTGTCGATTTATGTGAATTCAAGACGTATACACAAGTGTATATGATAGCAAAGCAATAAGTAAATAAGTAATCTACGAAGTATAAACAAGTAGAGATAGGAAAGATCAAACCGATGACACAATGATTTATAATGGTTCGACTATGAAGCTCCTCTTCGCCCTACTCCACTCCTCAAGTACCCAACTTTAGAGTTTTTTTCACTATGTCAACAAGATCCCTTTAGGCGGAGAAAACCGTACACGTCGGTTACACTTTTTCTGGTATTAAGCTAGATACCGAGTTCTACTTCGAGATAAAACCAATCTAACACACTATGTATTTGGTGGCCTAAATACTAACCTATCATACACATATGATACACACAACATACAACACAAGATATACAAGATGAATGATTATCACAATCGTGATGACACGACTAAATACTAACCTAAAAAGTGGAATGAGTTGATCACTTGTAATAGATTATGTAACAAGTATAATGATTAAATAATATAAAAGATAAAATATGTATGTGAAAAATATTTGTTAAGAGTTGTTTTAAAATGAAGACTTAAGGTTGCTATTTATAGGCAAACCTTTGAAATTCAAATGACGTGTAACACCCCCAAAATGGGTCGCAACGGAATAAGGATCCGGGGCGTGTTACTTCAAGATCAACAGCACAAGATATACATAAGAATGACACAAAATCGTTTAAATAGATACATTTGGATTTTAAAATAAAAGACATATTACAAAAGCTATAGCTTTACTTGTTCTTTGTTTTATATATACAAAAAGATAACATAGATTTCCCAAAACATGATGCACATAAATCTTTAAGTGTGCAATCCAAAACATAATCCAATGCATCCTTGGCACCTCGTCCTATTGACCTCCTGAAAACATTGCTTAAAACGTCAACAAAAATGTTGGTGAATTCATAGGTTTATGTATTTAAATTATGCAGGACCGCTAGACTTTCCCGTGATGTTACAACATATGCCAACAATCACAAAACCAGATTACTGTTGCACTAAGCTCATGACACTGAAGCTCAACCTATATTTGCTATTTTAGCAGTTATTTTGCCCGTACAGATGTTGTAACCCGCAACATCTAAGTCCGACATGGTCAACGTTCGTTCCCGGTGATAGCTAATCACCCAAACGGGGGGGGGGGGGGGGGGATCATCCCAATAAATTTATAACCATCGCGCTCACATAATGCAATAAACAACTACATCTATGGCAATTGACAGTTCATGATAATGGCTCAGGAGGGTTTATCGCTACTTAGGCAAACACATAATCAATATATTTAAAACACTTGCGTCCAATTTATAAAACAAAGCATGTTTTCACCCCAAATAATAGTAAATTAGTAAAACTGTAAAAAGTGGGGCTATGAACTCACCTTGAGTACAGATAGTCCAAATAATCACAGATAAAACGTCACGCAAAACGTTTAGATGCAACCTATTTAAATTAAGGTCATATAAGTACCGAGTACTTTAATTAATAACGTTGAATATAATCTTATAGTTGTTACATCGTACTATCGTTCGGGCTATCATAATTTAAGAGGTCATGACATGACGTACGAGGAGTTAGGACACTTTAAATCGTAAATCCAACAACTCGTCGATACGCCATCCGAAGAGGCCTCATTATGAAACTCCCTAGTATTATAGCACTTTGATAACCACTCAAAATTCTATATAGCATAATCACCGACTAATCGTTTTAGTAAAATAATATTTATAAAGTGAAAATGTTTATAAATATACTTTTCGTAAAAATGACCTAATTTGGTCGTTTTAAGCCCGTTGCTCGCGTTTCTTACGTCCACGTCTTCGTAGTAAGACGAGTGATCAAAATATTATATTTTCAAGTTTTTGATATTCTGCGATGAATAGTGTTTTTACTATTCACAACAGCTATATACTCGTTTTTAGTTTTAATTAGCGTAAACTTGTAATCGTAATAACTTATTCGTTTTAATCCCGATTTTAGTGATTCCTTCGAGTACGTCTTTGTTATTAAAAGATGTATTATATTTTATAAAGTTGGGTCCGCTGATGAATAGTACTTTTACTGTTCATAGTTTATAAAATTACTTTTAAAAACTTTATTATCGAAAATGTCGTAGTTATTCTTATAGTTCCGTGTTTTAGCGATTCTTTCGAGTACGATCTCGTAATTAGAAGTTATTAGCATATTATAGTGTTTTTATATATTAGTTTCTGTAATGAATAGTAACATATTATAAAAATAGTTTTATGATAAAAGTATATATAGTCGTAAACTCAGAATTAACGTATCTTTTGCGTTATAATTCGGTTTTTGAGTTTTTCTTATCATTTTGGAATCGTCGCGAGACCGTATATAATTATATTAAGTCAAACTCTCCTGTATGGAATTCGGATTTAAAACAGCCCTTAGTATTATGTGTAATAACTTATAAAAAACCTTGTTTTATGTTTTATTTAATTTAGTAGTTTATTATAGAAACCCTAATAACTATATGTAACATATGTGATACTTATATTAATGTCCATGATCATCCATAGTCCTTATAAATTCATTGTAACAAGTTTAACAATTTACTTTCCATTATTTTCACATGTGAAGATTAAGTAATCTTATAAAACCCTAATTATTACATAAACATGTTTATACTTAAACCATATGTTAACATACTTTTACATTCATTTTTCCATGATATATATAACCATATGACATAAGAATAAATGCATAAATTCATAAACATAAGTAATAACTCATTTTACATATTAAAAAGTCCTTAGTGGTGATTATAGCCATAATTAACATATTACACATAAAATCATAATAAATAAAAGTATGAAGGAATTAGGAAGACCTTAGGGATGATGTATGAGATGAGAAATAAGTGCTAAACCCGTGTTTAGACTCAAAACCAAAGCTTACAAGCTTATAAACCCTAGATTAGGTTTGAAACCCTAATCTTCCCTTTTCTTCCTTAAACCTTGCAAACGATGAACCGATGCTTGAAAACACTTTAGTATGCCTTAGGATTGATGTGTAAAGGGTTGTATGGATTGTATAAAAATTTTGTATGGTTTGATTATGTTTGTTATTTTGGCCGTGGCCTTTAGGAGAGAAAGAGAGAAAGAAAATGGATTTTGCTAAGTAAAAGTTGTAAGATAAATCTCTTATGCATGCATGTATATATAGGAAAGGTTATAAGATATTTGTAGTTTCCAAGTTTGACTAGAAATTCAAAGGGGGAGGGGGGTGTGCCGTCGGTTCAAGGGGAGAAGAAAGGAGGGAACCAAGGGCTTAAAGTCTTGGTCTCTTGGTTCCTTCTAATAGGAATCATCCCATGAAGTTTAGGGATGATGCTCCTAGCTTATTTTCGTTTATTTCTTTTTAGTATACTTGTGTATTTATATAAAAAAAAGTGTAAGTAAGTTTTTATAAAATGTAAAGTGTTGTTTTATATATAAAGTTTACTTGTAAAGTTCTTGGTTATCTTGTAAGTAATTTGTTATCTTGTAGAAAAACATATGGATGAGTATAAATATATACATATGCCTAAAGTTTTATAGACTTTGATATCGTTGTATAAAAACGTAGGGTATTTGTTGAAGCGTACGTTAATTTTTAGGGTTTCCGGGAAAACCTAATTGTCATTTATCGCGAAACGTAAACACTTTTACGTATCCGATAGAATAAATTGTGAAACGTTAATAATTATTCTTAAAATAATTGCTTAACCCTCGTTTGAAGTAAACAATAATTTGTTTGATGCCCGTTTACGTTAACTGATCATTTTTAGCTTACGCGATTTAACGTAATGATTTCCATTAAAAACAAACGCGTACAATACTAAAAATAAATGGTGACTTTATTAACGTCGTACATTGTCCTAAAACACGAGGTGTTATAGACTCCCCCGGTTAGCTGAGCCTTGTCCTCAAGGCTTAAGACGCAGCACTTGACGACGGCCCGGTCTTTGAGAACAGATGTAGGTATTTCTTCTGGAATTGATCTTCGCGTTCCCATGTAAACTCAGGACCTCTCTTAGAGTTCCATCGAACCTTGACTAATGGGATACGGCTTCGCTTTAACCGTTTAACTTCATGATCTGTGATCTCTATAGGTTCCTCGACAAACTGAAGCTTGTCATCAAAATGAAGTCCGTCCAACGGAACGGCTAAGGGTTCGTCGGCATGACACTTCTTTAAGTTGGATACGTGAAATGTATTATGAACTCTGCTCAGCTCCTCAGGAAGCTCGAGCTTGTATGCAACGTCTCCAACCCTTTTTATTACCTTGAAAGGTCCAACAAACCTGGGATTTAATTTCCCCCGTTTGCCAAAACGTACAACCCCTTTCCAAGGCGAAACCTTGAGCATCACTTTATCTCCAACCTCAAACTCCATCGGCTTACGCTTCAAATCAGCGTAGCTCTTTTGCCTATCATAAGCAGCTTGCATCCTTTGCTTAACTTGAATGATTTTCTCAGTCGTCACTAGTACCTATCCTCAGTCCGGTGAGTTGAACTTCTCAACCTCAGCCCAACAAACAGGTCGAACGACCTTTTCTACTTAAAGTGCCTCAAAGGGTGCAGCCTTAATGCTAGCATGATAACTGTTATTATATGAAAACTCGACCAATGGTAAATGTTTAACCCAACCATTTTCTTAGTCGATCACACAAGCTCTAAGCATATCTTTGAGAGTTTGAATGGTTCTCATCTCTTTGACCTCAGTTTGCGGATGATATGCCGTACTCATATCTAAACATGTACCCAAAGCTTCTGAAAGTGCGACCTCCAGAAATTTGATGCGAACCTAGGGTCACGATCACAAATAATCGAGACCGGTATTCCATGCCTGTTACTACTTCCTTCAGGTACATTCTTGCTAGTTTCGTCTAGAGGGTCATTTTCTTTCATGGTAAAAAGATTTGGACATTGTAAGTCGGTCACCGATTTACCCAAAAGGTGCCATACCTTGTGATGACCTTAGAAGCTTTGTGACAAATCATCATGATATTGTTCCTACTTCCATTGAGGTATCTCGGGTTGTACCAAAAAACCAGATTGTCTTTGATGTTCGGCCTTGACCTTAATCACAGGTCAAAACTTGCTAACATAGTGGCGATATCATGCTTTCATATTGGCCCACTAATATAGCTTCTTACCGTCTTGAACATTTTCTCCGAACCTGGATGGATAGAATTACTTCGATTTGTGGGACTCAGTGATGATTCATAGTCCACGAAAATCGACATAACGAAGTAACCAACTCCTGCCATTTGAGGCATAGGTTCCATCCGTACGAGGTTCCAACTTTTCCATTCTAAGTGCCTCTGGAAATTTAGCATTTTCAATCAGCATACCTCCAACATCCTCATTCTTGATGTTCTCTGGTTTCCGTGCTTCAGTCTGAGCATTCAAGATTTGCTTAGGAAGATCCAAGCTAATAGTCATGACTAAAGCTCGAACTCTTAACGGTGGTTTCAGGGGTTCCTTTCCTGCTCAAAGCATCAGCAACGACATTTGCCTTCCCTAGGTGATAACGAATATCGCAATCGTAATCACTAAGCAACTCTAACCATCGGCGTTGTATCATGTTCAATTCCTTCTGATTAATATATGCTATAAACTCTATGATGCAGTGAACACCGTACACTGGTACCCATACATATAGTGCCTCCAAATCTTCAGAGCGAACACGACAGCTCCAAGTTCCAGATCAATGAGTAGTATGGTTCTTCTCATGGAATCTTAAACAGCGTGATGCATAAGATATAAACCTTTTCCCTTTTGCATCCAACACAAGCGCCCAAACCCTTGGATGAAGCATCGCAGTATACGATAAAATCTTCACTTCCTTCGGGTAAAGCCAGAATTGGTGCACTACACAACTTCTGCTTCAATAACTGGAACGCTGCTTCTTGTTTGTCACCCCACTCAAACTTGACCTTCTTTTGAGTGAGCTTGGTCATTGGTTTGGCGATCTTTGAAAACCCTTCAATGAATCGTCGATAATACCCAGCAAGACCTAAAAACTGACGAATCTCCGTTGGTGTCTTAGGAGATGCCCAATCTTTAACGGATTCGATCTTGGCTGGATCCACATGAATGCCTTTATTATCAATCACGTGACCGAGGAACTGTACTTTGGGAATCCAAAATTCACACTTGGAAAATTTTGCATACAACTCCTCTTTCTTCAACAACTCCAATATTATCTTCAGATGCTCTTCGTGCTCTTGCTTGTTCTTGGAATAGATCAAAATATCGTCAATAAAGACAATTACGAATTTGTCCAGATAAGGTTTGCACACTCGGTTCATGAGGTCCATAAACACAGCAGGTGCGTTGGTCAAACCAAACGGCATAACTTGGAATTCATAATGTCCATATCGAGTTCTGAAGGCAGTCTTCGAGATGTATTCTTCTCGAACCCTCAATTGGTGATAACCTGACCTTAGGTCCATCTTCGAGTAGACACTCGATCTTTGAAGTTGGTCAAATAAGTCATCAATTCTTGGTTGCGGATAACGGTTCTTCACCGTTAGTTTGTTTAGTTCCCGATAATCTATGCACATCCATAACGATCCATCTTTCTTCTTGATGAATAGAACTGGAGCTCCCCATGGTGACGAACTAGGTCTTATAAAGCCTTTGTCGGAAAGCTCTTGTAGTTGATCCGCCAATTCTTTCATTTCTGATGGGGCCAATCGATAAGGTGCCCGTGCTACAGGTGCAGCACCAGGTACTAGATCGATGTGAAATTCCACTTGTCTGGTATGTGGAAGACCTGGCAAGTCCTCGGGAATACTTACGGAGAAATTTTTGTCAATCGGTTCATTCCTTGCAGTTGCTTCTTCTTTGACTTGTCTCCAGTCTCCTTGATGGTAATATGTGCCAAAAAGACGTGACATCCTTGTAGCAAATACTTCTGGGCCTTGGTGCACGAGATGATGTTTAATCGAGTCCCGCGTTTATTTCTACTTCCGTCTCCATGAAAAATTAAGATTTCGCTCCCAAAGGGAATACGAACGATCTTCTTAGCACAGTCAATAACGGCTTGGTATTTCGTCAACCAGTCCATGCCAATTATGACGTCATAAGTACCCATTTCTACAGGCATTAGGTCGACGTGAAACGGATGGTTTAGAAAATTTAACGTGCAACCCAGTAATACCGTATTTACCCAAATTATTCTACCTAAGCCCTAAATTCCAACGTTATAACCATGATCTAACTGTAGTCAGTGGGGTTCATATTAACCAAGGTACTAAATTGAGTAGACACAAAACTTCTATCCGCACCAGTATCAAACAAAATGGAAGCAACATCGGGTTTTTTAGGAGAAACGTACCTGTCACAACGTTGTTATGGGTTTTGCCCTGCAATTCCTACTGAATAAAGCCCTGAGCTAAAACCGCTTACCTTTCCCTGATTCTTGTTCTTCCACTGGGGGCAGTCCTTCCTGAAGTGGCCTGGAGCCCCGCACTCAAAGCAAACGATGGCATTGGTATTTGCCCCTTGGGCTCTTGGGTTGTTGTTGTTACGGTTGTTGTTGTTATTGTTGTTGCGGTTGTTGTTGTTATTGTTATTGCGGTTGTTGTTGTTTGCAGTTGCAGGCCGGCTCCTACAGTCCTTGGCCAGGTGGCCAAGCTTCTTGCAGGTAGTGCTGTTGGTATACAAGGACCGTAATTATTATTTATTATTAGTTGAAATTTACACTTGGGGACATGAAGCGTTTTGTCCTTCATCACGAATTTCTTGCCCACCGTTTCCCGGCAGGGGGGGGGGGGGCAAAAAATTAAAAAAAGCCCTGCCTGTGTTCTGCCTTTTGTTTGGTTGTTGGTTTTGGTTATTTCGAGGAGTGTCTTCAAACTTCCTCTTGTTTTATGCCTGTCTTTCAGCAAAGTGTTATTCTCTCATATCCATCAATTCAGTCCCATCTCAATAGCCTCCTGCATGGTTTTTGGCTTCGATGCCACAACACTTGAGTAAATTAGGTCGGGCATCCCACCGACATATCTTTCAATTTTGTCAGTCTCTTCAGGAAACATCCTGTCACACAGCAATGCTAGCTCCTGGAAACATTGGTTGTAAGCTACCACATCGGTGCCTTTTACTTTTAGGTTCCACAATTCTGCCTCAATCTTCTTGATTTCATTCCTCGGACAATATTTAGTTGTCATCTTCTTTTTCAAGTCAGACCACGTCATTGCATATGCAACCTCATTAGTCACTGTCCTAGCATGTGAGTTCCACCATGTTAGAGCAGTTCCCATAAGAGTACAAGTGGCAAACTTCACTTGATTCTCCACGGTGCAGTTACTTATGCGAAACACGGTTTCCATCCTCTCAAACCACTGGGTCAAGTCGACCACTCCTTCTGTGCCCCTGAAGAATAAGGGTTGACATTTCATGAAGTCTTGATAGGTGCACTCCCGAACAGCGCGTTCATTTTCTTCTACACCCGGTTCCCGAGGTAATGCTATCACGCCATTCAGGTCGTAGCACATGCTGCCAAGACAGAAGGACACCTCGTCGATACATGGCTGATAAGTTGTGGCATGGTGGACCGAAGGGCGGTATGGTGTCTGTGACTGGTGGAGGCATTTGTACCTGGGTTTAACCTATGGGTCCTTCCTCTTGGTGTCATTTCTCTTTAAACACAAAGTAAACATTAATACTGTTGAGATTTCAAAAAATCTTAACCATAACCCGATGTATACATAATAAATAAAACGAGATCACAACACATGGTGAAATACACAACAGTATTGAAATTAACAAATCGACATTCATTCACAATAAATTCAATTTTATATAAAACATAATCCATCCTTTCCATATATAACTTGCAAAATTAATACATGATTGAGTTTAAATACAAACGTTTACAAACAATTAGGTTACAAAAATAAAAAAATCAACATAGAAGCCCTACTAGCGGGGGTTACTCGGTCAAACACTTAGTAGGCTATACAGGATAGCTAATCAGAAATAAAAGATCTATACAGGATAGCTAACAAAAAAAAAGATCTATACCGCTGCTAGCTGGGGAGTAAAACCCATAGAAACTTGAACAGACTGCATGAGTACCAATCTAACCAAAGTCTAGGAAACTGCTACTAGTGTCCTCCCAATGTGTCATGCGTGCTCCGCCTCCAGGGCTCTGGGTTACGCATGATATGCTAATCTACAAGTCATCCTGAGCGCCTGACGCTGCCAATCGTGGCAAGCGCCTCAGTCTCTTACACTGATAACTCTTGCCTCTAATGCCCTGCAGTGACGCTCAGACCTGCCAAGGCCTGAACCGCGGTCTCCATACTCTCTCTTCGCTCTTAAGCAACGTCTATCTATCCCATATCCTCAATCTCAGCTTAAGCTGCACACCGATCCTTCTGGGCATCATGAGTCGTGTGCAAAACTCTGAAACTCTCTCTAGTGCAAACATCTACCTGGTATGTAACCATCTTGTTCGACCAAACATCTATGGCGTTCATCATCCTCCTCTCAGTATCTCGGAGTCTGGTCTCTATAGTGGGTCCTGGCTATCCTCGCAGCAGCAGCAGCAGAATCTTCTCCAATCTCACACCCAGGTCTAGGGAGTAGTATGTCGTAGTACTCTTTCTAGAGGGCAGCGTGTCAGCCTCGGGAATATCAGCTCTACGGCTAGTAGATGGTGCAGGTAGAGGGATAGGTAACAATGGTGGGGTCCCTGATGGGAGTAGTGAATGATAGGTGAATGGTGATGCAGCTCTCATCTGCCTCATGGCTGCTCTAGTATGTAAGGGTCGGATAGTGGAGATAGAAGATTGGTGATAGTGAGGTATAGGTGTCCTCACCTCAGGGCATAAGTCCTCAGGATGCTCAGGCTCAGGAATGTATACTGGTATATGATTCTCAGGTACATACTCGGGAGAACGTGGTGCTTGCTCCAACAACTGTTGGGCAGCCTCCTCGTAATGATCCTCAGATGGAATATTCCAAGATCGTGCCTCAGAGTGAAAAGAAGTATAGGTAACGGCGGAATCAGCTGACATGACTACTGTGACCAGCATAAATAACTTATATGAGTATATTAATATAGGACTATTATCCTTATATACGTAATATATTATAAACACGTATATCCAGATTATCGCATGTATATAGGCCCTAACCGACTAATGCAACAATTTATATATGAATACCCCGTTAAAAACCCTTTTGTTTATGTATGCAATGTTTGGAAAACGGTTATAGCTCCAACAAAACATTTTGAGTGCCTGGTTCTCTATAAATTTGCTCTTCATACCAATCTGAACTCCCCCAAAATGGGTCGCAGCGGACATAAGGATCCGGGCATGTTTACTTCAAGATCAACAGCCACAAGAATTTATATAAGAAACGACACAAAAGTCGTTTAAATTGATACATTGGATTTAATAAAAGACATATTAACAAAAGCATATAGCTTTACTTGTTCCTTGTTTAATATTAAAAAGATAACATAGATTTCCCAAAACACATGATGCACATATGTCTTTAACAGTGTAATCCAAAAACATAATCCAATGCATCTTGGCCACCTCGTGCCTATTGACGTCCTGAAAATCATTGCTTAAAACGTCAACAAAAATGTTGGTGAATTCACAGGTATATGATTTTAATTATGCAGGGACCGCAAGACTTTCCCGTGATGTTACAACATTATGCCACAATCACAAAACAGATTACTCTTGACACTAAGCTCATGTCACTGAAGCTTCAAACCTCATATTTGCTAATTTTTGCAGTTATTTGCCCGTACAAAATGTGTAGACCCGCAACATCCCAAGTCCGACATGGTCAAGTACGTTCCCGCGGTAGATAGTAATCACCCAAACGGGGAGGTTAATCCCAATAGATCTATTTATAACATTCGCGCTCACATAATGCAATTAACAACTACATTTATGCAATTGACAGTTCATGAAAATGGGCTCAGGAGGGTTATCGCTACTTAGGCAAACACATAATCAATATATTTAAAACACTTGCGTCCAATTTATAACAAACAAAGCATGTCTCACCCACGAATAATAATAAAATCAGTAAAAACTGTAATAAAGTGGGGCTATGAACTCACTTGTGTACAGATAGTCCAAATATCACCAGTAAAACGTCAACGCAAGACGTAGATGCAAACCTATTTAAATTAAGGGGAGTCGTATATGTCACTGAGTAATTTTTAATTAATAACATTGAATATAATCTTATAGTTGTTACATCGTACTATCGTTCGGGCTATCATAATTAAAGAGGTCATGACATGACGTACGAGGAGTTAGGACACTTTAAATCGTAAATCCAACAACTCGTCGATACGCCATCCGAAGAGGCCTCATTATGAAACTCCCTAGTATTATAGCACTTTGATAACCACTCAATATTCTATATAGCATAATCAAGACTAATCGTTTTAGTAAAATAATATTTATAAAGTGAAAACGTTTTATAAATTTCACTTTTCGTAAAAATGACCTAATTTGGTCGTTTTAAGTCCGTTGCTCGCGTTTCTTACGTCCATGTCTTCATAGTAAGACGAGTGATCAAAATATTACATTTTCAAGTTTTTGATATTCTGCGATAAATAGTGTTTTTACTATTTACAAATAGCTATTATCACTAGTTTTTTAGTTTAATTAGCTTAAAATTGTAATCGTAATAACTTATTTGTTTTTATCCCGATCTTAGTGACTTCTCGAGTACGTCTTGTTCGTAATTAACGTATCTTTTCCGTTATAAATCGGTTTTTCGAGTTTCTTATCATTTTGGAATCGTCACGAGACGTATTATTATTTTATGTCAAACCTACTGTATGAATTTCGGATTTAGAATAGCCCCTAAATGTTTATGTGTATAATTTTATAAAAACCTTGTTTTATGTATTAATTTATTTAGTAGTTTAATATAGAAACCCTAATGTTAGGAAAATATTAGTTTCTGTAATGAATAGTAACTTTTATAAAAATAGTTTTATAAAAGTATTTATAGTCGTAAACTCGTAATTAACGTATCTTTTTCGTTATAAATCGGTTTTTCGAGTTTCTTATCATTTTGGAATCGTCATGAGGCGTATTATAATTATATTAAGTCAAACTCTCTGTATGGAATTCGGATTTTAAACAGCCCCTAAGTATTTATGTGTATAACTTTATAAAAACCTTGTTTTATGTATCATTTTCTTTAGTAGTTTATTAAGGAAACCCTAATAACTATTTTTAACACATGTGATACTTATAATAATGTCCAAGATCATCCATAGTCCTTATAAATTCATTGTAACAAGTTTAACAATTTACTTTCCATTATTTTCACATGTGAAGATTAAGAAACCTTATAAAACCCTAATTTAACCTAAACATGTTTATACTTAATCCATAGGTTAACATACTTTTACATTTATTTTTCCATGATATTTATAACCATATGACATAAGAATAAGTGCATAAATTCATAAACATAAATGAAAACTCATTTTACATATTAAAAAGCCCTAAATGGTGATTTAGCCATATTTAACATATTACACATAAAATAATGATAATAAAAAGTATGAAAGAATTAGGAAGACCTTAGGGATGATGTATGAGATGTGAAATGAATGCTAAACCCATGATTAGATTCAAAACCAAAGCTTACAAGCTTATAAACCCTAGATTAGGTTTGAAACCCTAATCTTGCAATAACTTGTTAAAACCCTTTCAAAGCTTAACCAACCCTTTAATTATTCTTAGAATACCTTAAGTATGATATGTAAACACTAATATGGTGAAAGAAAATCAAGCTATGGATTGTGTATTAAGGGGGTTTAATGTCGTGGCTATTGATAGAGAGGAATGCGGAGTTTTGTGATTTTTCTTGTAATGAAATGAAGTGTATAAGCTTTTCTATCACAAGTGAACCCTTATTTATACTACTAGGAAGATATTTTGAAGATATTTGATGTCAATTTGATTCATGCAAGGTGGCAAGGCTTTCATGGTGTAAGAGTTGGTTCCCTATGATCTTTCTTAAGCTAGATATTTTGAGCAAGTTGAAAATTCTTGGTCCTATCTTGAAAATTTCGGCCACATATACATATATGTGATGTTATTATTGAAATTTTGTATGTGGTATACTCGTGGGTATTTCGTGAAGCTGTAGTTAAGGTTTTGGTGCTACTCCGGATGCCGAAACACCGTTTTATCACGCGAAACGTAAGGCATTTTACGTATGCCCAATAAAAATAAAGATGAACAAATTATTAATTATCCTCATAAAATCATATAACAACTTTGTTTTGATGGTAAACATTTAATTGTTTAATGCCCGTTTACATTGAATGATCATTTTTAGCTTACGCGATTTAACGTAACGATTTCCATTAAAAACAAACGCGTACAATACTAAAAATAAATGGTGACTTTATTAACGTCGTACATTGTCCTAAAACACGGGGTGTTATAGTTATCCACAAGACCTTCCCAAATCCACGTTGATATACAGATGGCGTTTGCATGAGCCTCCCATTGAAGTTTCTCCAAGAAAAATCGTTGAGTTCTCACGAGTTCGTTTTTTGTCTGTGAAATCAAGACAAAGACATTATCAATAATTGCAGCATAAGTACAGATCTGGTTTCAGTGTTGTTTAGTACTTTTGTCTAAAGTTGTGGTTTCGCACACAAGTAGACCATTTGGCAAAAAATGCGAGCATTTTCAGTGTGTTATGCATGTCTATATGTTATGTTTTCCGTGACTGTTGAAATCTGATACGAACCAAACTGATAATTTTATTAATAATGAAGACAAACACGAAAACAAAGAACAATGATAGGGTTTCCCAAGTCCTCAAACCGTTCTATCTTCCCCTCTTTCCTCCCTAAACGATGACCACCTATACCCTTTATACTCACGTATTCTTGTTCAACAAGAAACATGATAATAGGAAAAATTCTTAAAAAAAGGAAACTAAATAAATAAAGACAACTAAAGTAAAACTAAGCCTCAATAACTTTTATTATTTGACGCTCAGACCCCTCGATTATTTGGATCATCAGTTCGTATCATAACTTCCCCTCCCAAAAAACCGACACCTTGGTCCTCAAGGCGTGGATTCGAAATTTCATAATAATTAATCTTGGAACCACGATTCCATGATTTGAAGTTAAGGTCTCTTCTTACTCCTCATCACTTCAATCAACCACACGGTACTACAAAGTGCTACTTGCGCACAACGATACCCGGGTGAGTATTCTCCTCAACACCTGAAACATAGCCTTTAGCTCTTCTAGATCTTTTAATTTCTGACTCTCTCATCTTCGAGAGGGAGTTATATCCTTTACTATGGGTTTGTCCGACTATCGCAATCCACACCCTTAGATTGCATAACACCTCATATAACATCGTTGTCATCAATTGCTACAGCCAACTCCATAACCTCGGGTTTCTTGACCTTAACTGTTTCCCTACAAAAGTGCAGCCTAACTGTTGCCCTAAGTGCAGGTTTAAGCCCTTTTATAAAAGTGGCTTCCATCACACTTTCGGAAATCCCAACCAGTTGGCAAGCCATTTTTTCAAACAAAGCAACGTTACCTTCGGGTCCGATTGCTTCTTAGTTTATTGCCAAGAACTTCTGCTCATACAGATTCCCTCTTTGAATGTTGGAACCGTATCAAAAAGCCCTTTTAAAGCCATCCCACGAATGGAAATGAGTTCGTATTCCTCACTCCATCATCCCCAAGATAGACCTCGCCTTCCAACATAAAGTTTGATGCTCGTCATTGTTCTTGTTGCGGAAGTTCTTGAATCTCAAAATACCGTTCAACTTTATATATCCATCCATATGCATCTTCACCATCAAACAGGGGCATGTTTAGTTTCCTCATCCGGTGTTCATACTTGTAACAACTGAGAATTTTTGGATTTTTAAATAACTATTTTACCCTTTGACTTTTCGGGTCTGACTTGACATTTTTGACTTTCGATCTTTATTTTAACAACACTTTATTAAACGACTAGCAAGGAGCTAAATTAACAATTACATATACGATTTTTTGAGCCAATCGATTCCCATTTGAACGAGGCTTTTACATCTAAACTGTACAAACCAATAATAAGAATTAGAAACAATGTTATCAAAAATCCTCGCCTGTGAAGATACCTTCTCAGAAAAGAATCTTGTTCGGACATCCAAACCGACCACCATAAACAATAAAGATGCCCAATTCGAACATACACCAGAACCCCGCTTGAGATTTGCCTGAAGCCTAAGAGATATCAACCAAGTGTACCATTCCTCATAAGAAGAAACATCAACGTAATCCACATTCCACCAAGACGATATTTTCCGAGCCAACTGTCTAACCAAATTACATTGGAAAAAAATATGACAAGAAGATTCCGCCCCAACTGTTATAGGGCAAAACTATCGAGTCAATTTCAATAACGCGACAGATAAATTCATCTAGTGGGCAGTCCCATCCATTTTTATTTTCCAAGCCATGATGTTCACCTTAAGAGGCACAGATTTAACCCATCTCGTAGCCGAGTGAATAACAGGAAAACAATTAGCATCAATCACTTGCCGAATAGACTTCACCGAAAACTCCCCTGAATTTTCAAGCGACCAATACCGTACCTTCAACATCATAAGAGAGGGAAATCGTGCTAACCAACCTGAGATGATGTCGAGTTGAAATTCATTCCACAACCACTTCTTGGATTCCGACGAAAGGAGTTAACTAAAACTGTAATCAAATCATGTTTCGTGTGAATAGGTACATATCCTGATTGCCTCTCCAACGTGTACAGACGAGGTAATACATTCTTACAGAACCGCCTTCATATGCCATTTTGTCTTTCCAAAAACTAGTATTGTCTCCATTTCCTATCTTGATCCGAATATAATCAAATATGTTGACACCTTGATTCTGTAACTTCTTCACTTCCTGCACAATAGAGGTCCACGTAGATCGAAAACCCCTTCTCACATCAGTGATCAAACCCCCCTCAGGACCATGAATGGCCTTAATCACTCTAGACCATAACAAAGATTTATGTGCTAAAATCGCCAAACCCATTTGCACAAAAAGCATCTATTAAGCTGCAAAAAGACTGAAAACCCCCCCCAAAACACCCCGAAACCCCCTCTATTAAGCGCATAAAGACTTTAGACGTTTTATTGTCTAATAAAAAGCATTACCCGCTTGCCGTAAAAATTTTTTCGGAATATATTTCTATAATAAATCATATTTATATATGGACAGTATATTTTTATCTTATTTAGGCTCAGAAATCCGAAAAGACATATGTTTATTTATAACGACGGTATCGAAAACGACCTACTAAATCGCGTATTTCATTATTCGGGACTCTAAAGCATTTTTGATGTAAAAAACGACATTCCTAAACCTTCTTTAGTTTTTGACCGATGACCCAAAAACAGTCAAAAGTGACTGAAATAGCCCTCCGCAAATTATAAAAGCAAGAAAATAATTAAATTATAATTTAAATTAACACATATTTTATTGAATAAAAAAATCTAAATAATTAGTCATCATTTTATTCGAAAACGTTTGTTGATAACGCAAATATACGGGTTAAAAATTTTAATTCTAGTTTTACTTTCGGACGAGACGTAACTGGTTCACCAAATGAATAACGAATGTTTTATAAATGTTATGAAAATATTTATGAAATACTATCAAATGAATACTCATTTATTGGAAAAAATTATTTGAAAACAATGCGCAAGTTTTCGTGTGTTGAAGCATCCGTTTAATCATTCAAACGAGTCCCAACCGATACGTGTCAAAAACAATAATATAACTTACACTTTTTACCTAAACTAATTATACTTGTCACATTAATTAAAACTTTTAATATAAATATAAAAAGTTTTATATTTTATTTCATTTTACCATCTCACATAAACACACACACTCACACTTTGCTCTCTCTCTCTCTCTCTCTCCCTCAATTTGTCCGGCCACCGCCGGCCACCCCTCAGCCACCACCGCCGCCGCTCGCCGGCCACCGGAAAACTTTTCCGGCCAATACCAAAAATACTTCCCCCACTCCGATCTACCCGATCCCCATACCCACGCGCCGCCATCCCTCCTCCGGCCGCCATGGCAGCCAGCCGCTGCTATGTACACCATGTCCACGCACCACCCTCCCCCCTTTTTCTTTTGGTTTCGGCAGCTGATACTTTCCCGAAAACCACCACGATCCTCACGTCACCATCATCCCACCACCCCCACGGCGCACCACCAACAACCACCACCGTAGATTTGTTTGTTTGTTTTAAACACCATGGTGCGTTCGGTCATTTTAAACTGCAAGGTGCTTGGTTTTCTGCTAAGACACCATTAGGGTGCGTTTTGGTTTCGGGTCAGCCGCGTTTGGCTGTAACCGCACCATTAGGGTGCGTTTGGTTTGCTTAAAACCCAAATGAGGGTGTTTGTTTCGGAGGCTAACACCACATCAGCCAAGGGTGCGTTCGGGTTGGGTTTCTAAGCCAGGTGGGTGCGTCGGGCTTGTTTTGAGCACCTCATAGGGTGCGTTTTGTTTCTCGGGTTTAACCCACTAGGGTGCATTTTGGCAGTCAAACACCAAACGGTGTTTTGTTTCGTTCATTCACCACATAGTCGTTTAGGGCTGTTTGTAGACGATTAAGGGCGGTTGGCATAATAGAAAACCAAGGTTGATGTTGTGTTCTGGTTTTTGATTGTTATAAACAGTTAGGGTGCGTTTGGTTTGGGTGGAACCGCAACAGAGTGCCATTTGGTTTTTAATGTAGAAATCGGATTAGGATGTGTTTGTTAACATAAGATTAACAACGGGTTGGTGTTTGCTTTGGCATTTAACACCGAACATACGGGGTGTTTGGTGAACAGGAAACCATTAGGAGTGTGTTTGGGTTTAGAGAAGACAACAAAGGGGTCCGTTTGGTTGGTTTAGCAGAAATAGGCGCGTTTGTTAACCGACAACAAAAAGGGTGCGTTTGGTTCATATAAAACGGTGAATAAATATAACGTAAGGTTTTAAAAATATTAAAACCGGCATATTAATATATATATATATATATATATATAATATATATATATATATATGATATTTATAATATATATATATATATATTAATAATATATAAAATGTGGCTAATTTGTTAAAAAACGAATAATCATATATTGTTTAGTTTTTTGAAATAATATAAAAACATATACATATATATTTAAAGCACGAGGATATTGCAACACGGTTCGTTTGAAAAGTGGAAAAAACATTGGATTTTATAAATATGGAAAACGTTATAAAAACGGAAAGATCATGACGAAATTTATATAAATTTTCTATATTTATTGATGGTTCACTAAAACTACTATTATTTTAGAAACCGATAAAGGGACTAAGTTATATTTTAAAAATATATTAAAATATAACTATACAATAACTTGACAACGAACGAAAAATTATACGTTTACAATTAGACAACAATTTTAGCCACGATCCGTCGAGGAAACGAAATATAAGTTCATAAAATATTATTTTATATTTTAAAATTGTCGGCTAGAAGATAACATAATAATTATTGTAAAAGCTTTACAAAAATCGTTTAATTTAATTGGAAGTCTTAAAACGTACGATTACGTTTACATAAGAACTTTTATTTAGTTAAGTGGTGATTTCAGAAACGGGTCAAACTAATTGGTTTAATCATTTACTCACACTTATTATATAATACTTGCAAAGCATTATATACGTCACATTAATCTTTGGATTGTGTGTCTTTGTTATATAATTCACGGTATGAGTTATATAAGGGTTTATTTTTCATATGTAATATATACAGAATATATTACATACGTTGCGTCATTTTTTTTTCAATTTATTTATTTAACCAACCACCAAACTATTACAACTTTAAATCTAAATCTTTATCAACGTGTCGCGTTGACATAGCGATTCATCGGAAACCCGAAAATCATATCCTAGGCTAGTGGGACTATAGCCGATATAAGTTTTAAGCCTTGCCAACTACTTGATCGAGCCGCTTCGTCTCCGTTTTGTGGTGTGCATATTAAGATCACTACTGTCAACCGTTCTTCATCATCGAGTGAGTTTTATAGCTCCCCTGTATTTTACCTCGTTTTACAATATTTTGGGTGAGAACATGCTTGTTTACAATGCATTTGTATGGTTATTACTTGTTTGGTTTTTATTATACTCATTTAAACATCTCGGCGAGGAGATACAACAATACTAGTTTAGTTTTTTTGAACTAGTAAACACCATCTATGACTTTTATGATTACGGATTAGCTCAGTTGTATGTTATAGAGTGATTCAATCTGAAGGTTGTCACAAGTAGTAGTGGGGGCAATCCGATATAGGCAGGGCATCCGACTGAATAGCACACGTACAAAAATTCATTATGAGGGTTCAGGTAGGGGCCATCCTGTATATATAGCAACAAAAAAAACTAAAATAATTCAAATGCTGAGGAGTCCAGTGGGGCATCCGTGTGTTGACACTTTTTAGCATGTTTTTCTTAGGTAAATTAGATGCTTGGCTTAACTGATGTGCATTGGAGTCTATACTATATAAGATTGCAATCATGGATTGATACTACATTCAAATGATCAAATATCGTTGTATTGCTTTCAAACTTTTCACTGTGATGCAATTATGGGACAAATGTTATATCAATTTCAAGAAAATCAACGAGATTACTTTTCAAACGACACATTTAGAGGTCATTCTCTTGTATCTTGTGCTGTTGTATTATGAAGTAACGCTCCCGAACATTATTCCGATGCGACCCATTTTTGAGGGTGTTATAGATTGGTATCAAAGCACTGGCTATAGAGAACTAGGTTGCATATGTTACCTAGACTATAACTGCTTTCACAAACATTGCATCACATCAAACATTTTCAAAGTGCATACACACTACTTGCTTACTTGCTTACATTACTTGTTACATTAAGTGCTTACATGACATACATATATATATAATATATATGCTTACATCCCTTTTGCATATATTGTACATTTATTTATATAAGAGTATTTATATAAATACTAGAACACTTCTTAAGACATTGTGAGTTACATAATGGTCTCATTTCACTTTTCTAAGACATTGTGAGTGATGCAATGGTCTCGAACTTATTTTTTATAACCTTATACAATATCGTTTTACACGAAACCCGTCACAGTTTTGTTTACATGGAATTATGTGTGAATCTAAGTATTACAAGTCTTGTATGGGCAGGATTTGTAATAGGAGGATTGATACGATAATTGCTATGTTAACTCGTTCATAAAGAGCTTCATCTTATTTACTTTAACCGAGTACTCATTAACTATCTTGAACTCTATGTCGATCTCCTCTGATAGTTTTACTCCCTGTCTCTGAAGACGAGTTTTAAACACTCGTCCCATACTCATTCAAGCACCTGTATCGATATGTCATTCACCACCTTGAAGGTTATGTGAGTACGCGTATTGCATTGGAAATTATTAAGTAGGATGATTTATAATCTCTTTATTTGAAAGGATTCAGACGCCTCTTCATTTAAATAAAGAAATTGTAAATCGCCGAACCATAAGTTTATCAATTCATTAGTTACATAAATTGGGATGCTTCTTTATGCAAATAATGAATTATAAATAAGTGGGCTTAATGGTATCCAATATGACACGATTATGAACTTGAACCCGATAATCACCAGAATCCGTTAAGAAGATTTAGAAAGACAATGGTGTCTTACCACTCAGCGAAAATCTTAAGGCCTCACTCGAACTACCGGATCTCATTCTTAAGTTATTACTTTACGAATCCTTGCACTCATGAACTGTTTGTGAAGCTAACAGACTTGTTACACTCTTGAGCTAATGGACTTAGTTCAACCTCGAACTAACAGGCTAAGTATAATATTCCACCATCTAGCACATAAGCTCTCCTGCAAGCTCCTCCCATTTGTTGAACTTTATTATGGGGATATTGTTTCTTAAAATGTCCTCACTCTCCGCATCCCATTACCATTTGTTATAATTATTGTTGTTATGGTTGCTGTTGTTGGGTCCTGGAGCGGTCCCAGCTTGTACAACTTTATCCAATAGGTAATGCAACCCCCCTTAAAACAGATAAACACCTATCGACGAAGCATCTAGTCGAACTATTCATTTTGGGCCACGAGTATGAAGACCTAGGTGGCGATACATCCTAGTACTGCCTAAGTAAGTTGAATACTTACATCCATTAGCCTCGTCCGTTATTAATCATAAGCCATTTGCTAAATTAACTCCTATAAATAACAATTCACATTGTTCCCCTTCGTTAAGACCTCGTCCGTATTCTTATCATTGAATATCTTTTTATCAGAATTTCACGTACATCTAGGAAAGGGACGAGCACGTCCTGTCTTAACAAGTTTTTAGATATCAGAAACGAGACTCCGTCCTTGAACATTTAAAACTTTATAAAACGTACTCACGCGACTACACTTTTTTCTTGATGTTTTGACTATTAAGAGACTCTTTATAACGCGTTTATATCAATCATAAAACCTGTAATGATATTTTTTTAAGATACCTATTTTGATGGATTAAATATCCCAGTCAAACCTAGCCAAAATTTTTGGTATATTGAGAAGTGTCGAAACATCTAATTTTGCTGACTAAAGTTATCAACGCCATGTTTAAAAACTGGTTATTAAATCTTAAATCTTTTCTTGGTCACACAATAGGTTGACAAGAATCGAATCTCGGGACGGGATTCCTTTAAGGGGTAGGTACTGTAACAACCAATAATTTTTAGAATTTTTAATGACTATTTTACCCTTTGACTTTTCAGGACCGACTTGACTTTTTGACTTTTGACCTTTTATTGTCACATAAAAACGATTACCGCGTAACTGGTAATTTCTCAAACATCGTTAAATAATAAATCATAATTATTATTATATATATCTCATTTACAAATTTATTTTTCAAACTTATTTGACTTGAAAACGAGAAGATATATGTTATTCCTACCATCCCCACCCAGCCACCACCAACAGGGTGCGTTTGGTTTCCGTAACACCACAAAAGGGTGCGTTGGTTTAGCAGAAGCACCAACAGGGTGCGTTTGGTTTTGATAAAAGCACCAAATGGTGCGTTTGGTTTTCTTATCAGCACCAAAAGGGTGCGTTGGGTTTTTGGCAGCACCAAAGGGTGCGCTGGGTTTTATGGTAGCACCACGGGTCCGTTTGGTTTTAGTAGCAGCACCACAAGGGTGCGTGTTTGATTTGTACAAATAGACTAATAAATCATATTACAATATTTAGTAGTAAAATCGTATCTAAATGGTGGTTTAATGGTTAAATAAATGTGTTATTTATTATTTTGTTTTTGTGTTTTACAACCTTTAAGGGTGTTTGCTTCTGCATTTTACACGCCCAAAAAGTGTGTTTGGTTCGCTGGTTAACAGCCAGCGGGTGCATTTAAATATCGTTTTAATTGCCATTAGGGGCGTTTGGTTTTGTTGTATACAGCCCGCAAGGGACTGTTTGTTTCTGCGTTTCACACAGCCAACATGGACGTTTGGATTTGTGTTTTACAGCCCATCTAAGGTGTTTGGTTCGTTGTTTAACAGCCATGAGGGTGTGTTTGGTTATACTTGTTTTTGATTTGTTTAAGTTCGTTTAGATATATATTAAGGTATTTTGCAACACGGATTGATTAAAAAGGGGAAAACATTGAGTTTTGTAAAAATGGGAAACGTCTTATAAACGAATAGGCCATGTCGAAATTTCTATAAAAACATAACTTTTGCAAAAACTTTAAAAACATCGTTTACTTAACCCGAAACTTTAAAATGTATGTTTACTTTTATGCAAGAGCGCTTTATTAATTAAATTGGTGATTTTCGAACACGTGTCGAATATTTTGTTTCAATTATTTTTCTCATATTTCTTATATAATACTGGTAAAGTATTATATATCTCGATTATTTATTTGATTGTTTGACTTTGTTATATAATTCACGATACGAATTATATACTTGTTCATTTTTCATTTGTAATATATACGGAATATATTACATACTTTTGATTTCAACATTTACATTTACAAAAATCTATGAACTCACCAACTTTATGTTGACACTTTTTAGCATGTTTTTCTCAGGTAAATTAGATGCTTGGCTTAACTGATGTGCATTGGAGTCTATACTATACAAGATTGCAATCATAGATTTATACTACATTCAAATGATCAAATCTCGTTGTATTGCTTTCAAACTTTTCATTGTGATGCAATTATGGGACAAATGTTATATCAATTTCAAGAAAATTAACGAGATTACTTTTCAAACGACACATTTAGAGGTCGTTCTCTTGTATCTTGTGTTGTTGTATTATGAAGTAACGCTCTCGAACATTATTTCGCTGCGACCCATTTTTGGGGGTGTTACAATAAAGCTCAAGTGTTTACAAGTGATTGAAAAGAAAAATAGAAGAAAAAGATAGGACCAAAGCTGAAAAAAGACCCAAGTTCGCCGCAGTTACCCTTTGTGCGCCACACTTCCCATCGAGTCCAAGAATTAAAGGCAATTAAATGAAGACTGCATTTAATCACCAAGTAATCCGCACAATAATTCTAGTGCGCCACTGGTTCACTGCTTAGTATATACTTATATAGCAACCCTAATACAGATCCCAACCGAATGCCCTTGTGTTTGGCAAAAGGTCAAATTCCAC
>BQNB010089126.1:0-10226 GCA_026074375.1 Tanacetum coccineum
AAACTGCTTCAACCCAAAATGTGGTAGGTAACTTAGAGTCAGCTAACATTGTTCTAGCAGCCTCAATTAGTGTCCTATTCATTCTCTCAGCTACACCATTTTGCTGAGGAGTCCTGGCTACACTATATTCTCTCTTAATATATTTTTCTCTGCAAAAATCATCCATAACTTTGTTCTTAAACTCTGTTCCATTATCACTTCTGATTATTTTCACTTTCTCATCCACTAGGTTTTCTATTTCTTTGATAAAGTTCTTAAGGATCTCACTGGTTTCATCCTTAGTTGTCAAAAAAAAACCCATGTAAATCTACTATAATTATCAATGACTACTAAACAATACTTTTTATGCGTTTAACTACTCACAAAGGTTGGACCAAACAAATCCATATGTAGCATAAACAAAGGCTTAGTAATGGGATTCAGAACTTTGGACTTACAAGAAGTTCTGTGTTGCTTCCCTTTAAGACAAGCAACACAAGTTTGGTCATTTTCAAAACTTTTTGTAGGCAATCCTCTTACAAGATTATCCTTGACAAGCTTATTTATTTTTTTAAAATTAATATGACCAAGCCTCCTATGCCAGAGCATTGATTCATCTAATGTAGCCTTTGCAATAAGACAAGTCAAACTCTCTTTAGGAACAATGTTTTTCATATCAAAATTGTACATATTGTCCTTTCTAGGAATTTCAAGAAGTATTTGATTTTCATTAGGCAACTTAAAATGAGTTGATAAGACAAAACAATGAATGAAAAGGAAACAAGAGGGACTTGAATGATAATTCAAGAATTCTATAAGCTGGTAGAGGATATTTTACAAAAGATAAAAGATTCTAAAAGATATGATTCTTGAAGATAAAGATGAAGTTTATTAAAGAATTAAAAGATTTAGTTTCCTTATACAATTATGTTTTCCCTTGTAAATCTAGATGGACTCTACTATATAAAGAGATCCCTAGATATAGTTTTATGTGTGTCAAGATGTAAACATCCAAAAAAGTGTGTGTGTTAGGCGTGTTCTACACAATGTAGACGCCTAGGGTTTGGTTGTTTTAGCCTCAAGGATCTTTGATTCCTTGTTATAGTTTAGATAACACGTTCTACCATTTGATCAAGGTAAAATTAAGGCTTGTAGTAGTCATTGTACAAAGATGATGATGAAACCTTGTTAGGCAATAATAAAGAATGTTCTTAATGTTTATTTTGCTGTGCATTCTATTGTTCTTTGTTTTTGTTCATCCTAGATTAAAGTTCTAATCAAACTGAGCTTAAACGATCGTATGGTTTTCATAATTGGTATCAGAGCCTCATGGCTAGGGGTGCAAACAAGCCAAGCTTTTATTAAGAAACTTGAGCTCGAGCTCGAGCTTGACTCGAACGAGTTGAGCTTTTATCGAGCTCAAGCCGAGCTCAATCCCAATATATAGGTTCAAAACATATAATGAGCTGAGCTCGAGCTTTTGATAGCTCGGCTTGAGCTTTTATCGAGCTTTCTCGAGCCTTAATATAGATATAATTTCATATTATTTGTTCATAAGCAAATAAGGGCTAATTTGAATATTAACCTAATTATAGGGACTTACCTCATAAACAAATAATTATAATATTCCTTTAACCCTAATTATCTCTAACCATTAGCATTCAAACGTTTTGTATTCTACAGTACTTTGAGTTCATCAGTGATCACTTTATCAGGTAATCGTTCTCTTGTTATTTTATTGAAAAGTAATTACAATCCATTAGTGAAGTAGTTAGTACAATGCATTAATAGAATTTATTACTTAATATGATGTTTCATACTTGTTCTAACTTAGATTTATGGATATATATCTTCTATTACATGTCAAATGATAATATGTTTTAGACTTGCATTGTCATATTTAGTTTTTGTTTATACTTAGGTTAGCGATGTCAACAACACAAGATCCAATTGTGCTTGATGATTCAACCTTTAACCCTTCCATGAATCAAGATGACCAAGTGATCGGTGACGAATATGCGAGTAATGAAGAGTTTCAAACAAATAAATGGAAAGAAACAATAGTTGATGAGCAGCCAAAGGTTGAAAAGACTAAAAAAGCTAAAGCTTGGGGTGAATTCAAAAGAGTAGAGAAAAATGGTATAACTAAGATGAAGTGCAATCATTGTAGTAGTCTTTTGGCATATCCTAAAGGTGGAACCACCATGACACTAAATAGGCCTTTGGAAATCCATTGTAAATAATGAAAGCTAGTAATGAAAAAACAAGGGCTATTTAACTTCCAACCTGATGATTCAAATGTAGGTAGTAGTGAGCCTGACCTTGCACCTGCCATAGTAAATAGGAAGTATGATCATATTAGGATGCAAGAATCTATTGCTCATTGGATTTTAATGCATGAACATAGCTTTTCTATTGTTGAAGAGGCGAGGTTCAACTTTATGATGAAAGTAGGAATACCACAATGGCCTGGATTGAGTCGTACAACAACGAAGAACGACTGTGTCAAAGTTTACGAGAATCAAAAAAATAAGTTGAAAGACATGCTTAAGAAAGTTGACTCGATTAGCTTGACGACCGATATGTGGAAATCAAAATGTCAGAAGATTGGTTATATGGTGATCACATGTCATTTTTTAGATAAAGATTAGAAGTTAAACAAATGGGTACTTAACTTTGTGCATGTTCCTCCTCCACATCATGGAATTGATATTTCAGATGCTTTGTATAAGTGCTTTCAGGAGTGGGACATTGAGAACAAAATATATTGCATCTCAATGGATAACGCGTCTGCTAATGACAAAGCCATTAAAAATCTAAGAAGAATTTTTGAGGTAGACAGGAAGCTGTTATGTGATGGAAGATTATTTCATGTGCGATGTGCTGCACATATACTAAATCTTATTTCCCAAGATGGATTGGAAACTATCAAGTCGGTGATAAAGAAAGTGAGAGATAGTGTATCTTTCATAAATGCAAGTAAGCACGTACGTAGACATTTAACGATCTTGCACAATAAATGAAATTACCTAACAATAAACTAATTTTAGATTGCAAGACCCGTTGGAATTCAACATATGAGATTCTTGTTGGTCCTTATAAGTTTAGGGAAGTGTTCCCTAAATACGATGAAAGAGATTCTGATTTTGACTTATGTCCTTTAAACGATGATTAGGTAAAGGTAGAGCAGATTTGTGAGATCTTAGAGGTCTTCAACAATGTTACACATATTATATCTGGAAGCGACTATCCAACATCGAACTTGTTTCTTTATGAAGTTCACAAGGTAAAAAAGGTTTTAGATGGCAAGAAAGATGATGAGAATGAATTCATTCGAAAAATGGTGAATAAAATGAAAGAAAAGTTTGATAAGTATTGGGCAGAAGTCCATCTACTAATGGCCATTGCTGCAGTTTTTGATTCACTAGTGAAGATGTGGTCACTTGGGTTTTGTTTTCCAAAAATATACAATCCAACAGACGCAAAGGCTCTTATAGAAATGGTGGAGGAGACTTTAAAAAGTCTACACTCAGAGTATGTGACAATTTATAATGAATCTACAACTCAATCAAGTGAGTAAAATAGTTCTTTTGTGCTGGAATCTTTAAAGAAACAATCAAAATTTTCTACAGGATCTAGATTCCAAGAACTTCATAATTTTGTTAGGTAAAATGAAGCATCTCCAACACAAAAGAGTGATCTTGATGTATACTTTGAAGATGGGTGTTATATGTGTACACCAGAAGATAACAAGAGTTTTAACATATTGGATTGGTGGAAGAACCATGAGTCAATGTATCATATATTGTCCAAGTTAGCTCGTGATATTTTAGCAATACCGATTACTATAGTAGCATCTGAAGCCACATTTAGTGCAGGAACTAGATTAATCGACAAATATCGAGCTAAACTAGGAGTTGAGACTGTGTAGGCCTTGCTTTGTAGAGAAAACTGGATGAGGAACATTCATGGCGTTAAGTCGAAGAAAAACCAAGTAAGTTATTGAACTATTTATACTTTTCCCTTTATAGAAAGCTTACTCTTTATATTTTTTTAATCCTCTTTATATAGTATTTAGTACTAACCAGTAGCCACTGATTGCATATGTTAAACTTATAAATTGTTACATAAAAAGCATACATTTTAACATTAGTCTATCAATATCTTAACCTTTTAAACATTTACACTAATATACTCCAATATAGGCAAAACAAACTATGAGCCTGTGACACATCTCAAAATGGGTCAATTCTGGTATATTGACTTGATTTTGAGAAGCACTTTATAAATTATAGTAATAAGCTAGAAATGTATCACTCTCTTAGTACTTTTTATATAGTTTTGAGTAGTAATAATAAATTGCATAATTTATAAGGAACAAAAGTGCCATCTGTGATCAATCCTAATTTTTAACTTGCCATGAAATGTGTTATAAGGTTTGTTAACTTGTTTCTTACTTCATTCTAAATATATAAATGGATTATGCATACTTGTTATCTTTTAACTTGTTTGCCGTGGACTATGCTATCAGGTTATTGAAATCATTTAACTTGTCATGGAATGTGCCAAAATGAATCTTCAAGTATTCAAGTTATGAAAATCATTTTGCTCAAGAATTAAAGATCAGTTAAGCTTATGACGCCTTGTAAAAATATTCTATTGAACTATTCTAAACATTCAAACCTTAACTAGTATTTAGTGACTATGTTTCATTTTAGATACTTGGTTTGAGAATGTTATTGTTGATTTTGTTACTCTCAAATTAATCTAATTTGGCTTTTCAGAGTTCAGACATGGTTATAGTTTTTTTTGTTTACTTATCATACCAGTTTCACCCACATGGTACGTTTTATTTATACCTTCCTTTAGTAATGAAGTCAATGTCATTGACATCATATTGATGGATTGAAATATTAAATATATATTTTTATATATGTTCGAGCTTTTCAAGCAAAGCGCGAGCTTTGCTCAAATCCTACTCGAGTCGAACTCAAGCCTGGATGGTTAAAGCTCGATAAGCTATCGAGCCGAGCTCGAGCCTACATTTTATTTTTCAAGCCGAGCTCTCGAGCCTTGTCGAGCTCGAACTTAGCTCGGCTCGAGTACACCCCTACTTATGGCTCTCGATCTAGGATCTACAAGGTGTTTCATGGTCGAATTTATGAAGAAAAGAAGGTTAGAATTTTTTGTTTTTGGTAATCTTCAAATTCGGTTCATATTTTTCTGTTTTCGGTAAAAAGGGTGAAATTCGGTGATATTATAAACCCTAATTCTATAAACCCTATTTTGGTAAAACCTTAATTGTACTTCTTGATTCGTGGTCATCATGATTTTATTATTGTGGATCAAGATGTATTGGGTGATGGATCTGATTCTTTAATTGCTTGCATATACATCTGATCATCATCATGTAAAGTATTAGGATTTCAATTCAGTTTGTTATTGATTTTGATCACCACAATGCAACCTTTGGATCGTCATTAAAAAACCTAAACGACCTCAACAGTAGGAAGCCAAAACCCTAATCACTTTTAAAGAAGAATGTTGATATCTATTATAGATCTATAAGTTGCGTGGTGTTGTAAAGTTGTTACATAATAAAACCCTAACCACATTGCGAAGTAACAGAAGGTTGATGAAGTCAGAATGGTAATGGACGTGGTTGATGTGTATGGAGAGAAAACAACAACAGCAGCAAAAAAAGGGGTTTTCTGTCAAAGATGTTTGATACGTCTTTTAATGATATGATGGTATTCTTTGTTTGCCTGGTTTTGGACGTAGAAGCAAAAGGATGGAATGATGAACATTATCGATTATCAGATGCATGGTAGAAGAAAAGAAATAGAAAACAGCAGGTGCGTTTTATGTGGTTTTTGTGAATCAAAGAGATTTTTTATGAAGAGATTCGGTTATTAAGAAAGAAGATCTATTTAAATTAAAACCCTGATTTTTAGGGTTTAGTTATGGAAGTTTTGGTATAAGTAGTTAATGGTGTATATATGTGTAACATTCCGTATTCAAGGTCCTTATTTACCCCGAGCTTTAATTCTATTTTCATTTTTTAAGCGAGTTATTAAATTTTATGTTTACCCGATTTAGTAAGAATTTTCCGTTTTTAGCTTTGCGTGAGCCGTAATTAGAAATCTATTCCGTCTTCGCATCGTAAGTGATTTAATAATCCCATATTATTCCCCAATGATTAGGCTCATATCTAACATTATGTTTAACCGAAGGACCAGTAAACTGACCGCCATTAGTAGACTTGGACTTACCTTTCCTCTTCTTCTTTTTACCCACCGTTTGGAAACCATCATTAGTCTTCTCAGCATTAGGGGTAACAACATTAGAAGTAGCAACAATAGGAGGACTCACCACTTTTTTAGGGCAATAGTCATGAACATGACCAAAAATCTTACATGTATCACATCTGGGCGGCCTCCATTCATACTCAACACGGATGGTTTCTTTGGTAAAATCATCCTCAGAAAGAGATGGAATACCAATAGTAACAACATCCACGAGATCAGCCTCTGAATTTACCTCAATTAAGCACCGAGCAAAACTACTCCTACCCCACGAATCATTACACATGGAGCTTGTGTATGAATCAAGCATAACAGGTTTACCAATGAACGTAGCAATTAGACTAATACCATCCTCTTCAAAAACTTGAATAGGAACATCATGCAATTTAACCCATATCAGAATACGAGTCAATTCTTCTTTGAGCAATCTAGTATCCATCGACCATTTCTTAAGAATGATCGGATATTTATGAATCAACCAAGGACCACCCTCCAGAACAGCCTCTAAACCAGCCCGGGAATCAAAATTAAAGAAAAAGAAGCCTTTGGAAATCATCATAATCCTTTTCAGCCCATGTTTCGCCCAGTTGTTCCTAGCATAATATTCAACAACTGAAAACGCCATTCTCTTTCCAATAAAGTAGCCATATAGAGTGTGTTCAAAGCGAGTACTAACCTTTTCAACAACTTTACGCGGAATAGAGATGTTAACACCATCAAATACGAGATCAACCACCAAGGTATGAAAGTTAGAATTAACATTTGGTTGATCCTTTGCACTTCCACCCGCAACTCCAGCATAGGATGTTAACTTGTTGATGTCCACAGACTGAACAATAGGGTCACTAGGTATTGTGGATTCATCAACATTAAGATTAATTGAATCATTAGCATACAAAACCTTACAAGGGATAACATCAGCATTATTACGATCAACCTTAATTGAATTACATATAGAACCTAATGCTTCCAAGGTTTCTATACGATCTTTATTAGTCAACTCAGATATAACTCATCATGTTTACCAGCATCAATATCATTAATTAACTTTTGCAAGTCACCCACAGTAGTTAATGGAACTCCAAAAGTGGCAGCAACATCAATACTATACAGTTCTCGGGGCACGTTAATAATAGTAAACGGAGAAAACAAAAGAGAAGATGTACTCACCTTTGGACTACTTCTAAGCTGCATACCAACCCTAGCAGCACCATCTCCAAACATAGTACCCTTATCGCTTGTATTCGACATTCTTGACTGCAACAAGCAAATCGAAACCTAAAAAACCCTAAACAAAGAAAACTAAAAGATTAACACAGCAGCTATGAGATCCACGTCTATCTCATCACGAAAAATCTTTGAAGGAATGAAATAATATAAATACACGAAGGACTATCTGACTTCCATAATGAAAGTCGATAAGAATAAATAAAGATCCATAAAGAACAAAAAAACACTAAACCCTAAATGAGAGATCGCACCCTAAATCATTAGAGAAACATCAATCAAATAAGAAACTTGTTAAATCATTATAATCATAAGATTAACAAATTAAACAAGAGTATTATATGATATTCGGATCAAGAAAGAAGAAGATTATGCGATCAAAATTGATGGAATAGAGGGAGCTGTGTTTTCGCCCATAAAAGAGACCTTGTTTAGGGTTTTTTGTTTTTCTCCTTTTTGTGCCATTTGCCTATGTATGTAAAGGCATTATTACATCTCAAACACTACAAATTAATATAAATGTTTATATTGCTTCATCTTTAGTCTATTTTTAAGATTGAATATCATCTTTTATCATAATTTTGCTTGCACATACAATAATTTGTTTGAAGATGGATGAATCATATTGATTTTCTAGTTATTAATTTAATTACTATTACTTTTGGAATAATATTGAAAATTTTACTTGTACGTATTAATTTGTTTAAAGTGTGGATGTCATATTGTGTAGGAGCCATGTGTAGAGGAATGCTACACTCACATAATTTTTATGCCACATAATTATGTAGATTTGTTTTTGTAAACATTATGTGGATCTAGCATTAGCATCTCGGGCACGATATGGTAATGTGGGGAGGGCGTTATGCCCACGTGCCCTCAGTGGATCGGTTTTGTTCGTTACCAATATCGTGGTAAGCAAAGAAACACATTGGACGTCTTTATGCCGTGAGTTACTCAAACGGTTTTACACCACCAATGGGCAAAACTAAAAAAATCCACACCCAAACAGCATAAATTTATGGGCATTTTAATACCAAAAATTAACTTTTTTCTAAAAACCACTATACAATACACAATTATAAAACCCCTTTCCTATATATTTTTTTAAACATCTCTAAACTCTATATAACATAAGTTTTATTGACTTTCACTATCCAAAAAAATACATCGGGTACTTTACTAACGGTTAGCTTCTTTGAAACTCCTCCTCTGGTGTAACGAACTCTAACTCGTCTTATTCGTACAATCACCTCACTCTGACACACACCTAATATGGTAAACCCAACCCCATTCGGTTGTCCACGCTACTAATTCAGTTTCCTTAGACTCCCGAGCATACTTCTACATTTTCAAACAACAACATATGCTAACATATGGAATTTACCAAATAATCTACAACCACAACAACACCCACTACAATACCATCACAAGAACATACAATAAACCTCATAACCCTCACAAGGCAATTATCAGAGGTCAGACACATTTGAGCAAAATGAGATCTTAAAAACCTCACGGTCCTGAAAATAAAATTCCACACAAAAGTAAACCCGTCTTCGAAAAATTCCACGATGAGGCGGTGGGTTTCTTTACGGTTTGAATACACCAATCAAGCAGAGTTTACTTGCGTACTCGTGGTACGTCTGACGTTTCCTGATGAATCCACTATATGTCGGAAGTAAATTCATAAAAGGGATAAACGTTTTGGTATAAGGTTTTGTGCGAGTTCAATAGGCAAAATTACCAAAAACGCAACAAAGACATGTTGACAAGCAATTGGCATACGTTGAACCATAATTGCCAAAAGTTCGACGCCATTTTCAAACGAATCATATGTTTGGGAAAAAGTGGGGAAAACTATTTGAAAGTTATGAAACGGGCTAGAACGACTTATCGTGACGAGAATAAAGGAACCTTGTTTGTCTAGGAAGACACGTAGGAAATATTGAGATCCCATGCAAAATGGGGCGCGCCTTCCCCGGTTGAGCCGGTTGATCTAACCGGAGGCGAACAAGTCCCTAGGGTAGGCCAGGAGGACCTATTCGGTGAAGATGCAAGACCACGTCCCCCGAGCCCAGGCAAAGCCCGTCCTGCCAAAAAAAGCAAATCCAAACCACGACGATCACCGAGGGAAGTAACTCTTCAAACCCATTCGGGGAGTATGTGTCAACCGAATTTCATCTTAAACGGGAATCCGTTGAGTCGGCGTATGATGTCGTTAAAGATAAAGATCGTACGTTTATGTGTTTGGAAGAGATAAAATTTCTCGCAATTAGCACGAAGGATTTTTCGGAGGATGACGCGTATTGGATCAACCACCAAAAAATAAATGATCAAAGACAAATATAAGTTTACCCGGAATTAGTCGTTAGGGCGAATGTTTTTTTCTTATGTTTTATGTTTTTTTTATTTCGTATGTTTTTTTATTTTAATTTTGTAATTTTTATTTTTGTGAAATGAATGAAATAGTTTGGTTTGTTTAAATAATTAGAAAAGAAATTAAAAATGGGTCCCAAAATGGTGGTGTTATGTGGTGTTATAATTGTTGGGGGGTTTTGGTGTGTTGGTATTAAAATGCTAAAGCTGATATGGCGTTGATGTGGCTGAATTTTTTAGTGTTTTGGTGTTATGGTACCTAGAGCTCTAATATCTAGCATTCGCAAAACATTGAACCTTTTTCGATAAAATAAAACTTCCTAGTTCAAATCCCACCAT